>PVIJ01006023.1:15443-96964 GCA_004024925.1 Scalopus aquaticus
GGGGGCAGGGATTGAGAGGGCCCAGGTCCCCGTGAGGAGGGGCAGTGCAGAGCCTGGTAAGCTATGACAAGGAGCCAGGCTTTGTCTGGGAGCTGCGGGAAGTTGCTCCAGGTTTTCAGGTAGAAAGAGTGAGGCAGAGCGACCCCGACCCTATCTGCACAGTGAGGAGGTGCTGAGACAAGGGAGCTGTGGGCTGAGTCTGACTTCCAGGGGCCGGCAGGGCCGAGGCAGCCCTGGGCTGGATGAGTCGAGTGGACTCAGGAGACACAAAGGCCCTGAGGGACAAGGCCTGAGGCTGTGGCACAGGACCGGTGCACAGACAGGACCACTGAGGGGTGACGCAGAGCAAGCCCGGGCCCGGGGGGAGATCACGACGGAGGCCTGGCCTGGCTAGTTTGAGAATCCAGAGTGGGAACACCAAGGAGGCAGCTGGGCATGGAGTGGGCAGTCTGGACAGACAAGGCGGAGCACAGGCCCTGGTGGCCACTCGGGTCAAGTGGGGAGAGGCTAGGGCTGGAACTGGGCGGGGCTCGTCATCTAGTGGAAGGACGGTGGGGAGGCCGTGAGAGAAGGCAGGGGAGGGGGCGCCGGCAGGAGCCCTGAGAGCCCTGAGAGCAGGAGCCCTGGCACACGGGTGCGGCAGCGGAGGCCAGGGAGGAGGTGAGGGAGCAGAGGCCAGCACTTCCCCAAACTCCCCTAGCAGAGGCAGGAGAGAAAGCAGAGCTGGTGGCAGTGGGGTCCAGGAGCACCCCTTTCTAGGCCAACCATGGAGACACGTAAAGGGAGGGTGCTTTCCACCTTCTGGGAACGACTTCTGTCCATGCCCCTCTCCCAGGCTGGGCCTGGCGCCCTGTCTGTTGGGGCGCGGGTGGGAGTGTGGGGAGCGCGCCTGCCCTACCTCCTCACCCCACCCATGAGCCACCCACTGCTGCGGCCAGCCCCTCCCCCCACACTGTGCCTCGGAGCCAGGCCCAGCCCCCACCCACACCCTGCTCCCGAGTCACCCCAACAGCCCAGACAAGGCGTGGCCCCCCAGCCGCTGCGCACGCTGTTGCCTCTGCCACCACCGCCCGCCCAGCTGGTGAGCGCCACACTGTCAAAAAATTAATCAGGACATAAAATAAAAATAAAAATGTAATTCATTAAAAATTAATTAATTAGGGCCTCCCCGGTGGCGCAGCTGTTAAGCACTGCGCTGTGGAGCTGTCGGCAGCGGCGACGCGAGTTCGGTGCCCAGCGGGGGAGAATCCCACATGGTGCGGCAGACCTCTCCTGCCTCGCCCGCTGCTCCCCTCAGCAGTGTATTTCTGATCTGCCTGTTCTGCTACCCGCTCTGTCTCTGGTGAACCCTCTCGCCACCCCACGCCTCTGGCCTGTACCCCAGCTTGTATGTATAAATAAAAAATAAATCTTTTTAAAAAATTAATTAATTATAAAATTTACGGAGACGTGCAAGACTATGAAAGAAAAACCTTGGTTCACAGGTCTCTTCTGTGAAGCCTTCTCTCCCCTCAGCCTCCCCAGGGTGAGGCTGAGCCCTCTGCGCCCTGGGCACCCCGCAGGGTAGTGGGGAGCAGTGGGGTGGTCGGGACAGGAGGGTCCTTACTCCAGCCCATTGCCAGCATGCAGGAGGGGCCCAGAGAGCCCAGACCCTTGGATTTCTCATGAGAAGCCAAAAACCTTGACTTTTTAGCCTGGTTTTAAAAGTTCAACCCAAACTAAAACCACCCTGGGGGCCAAAATAGCACACCTTCAGGCATGTCTCCAGGGGTCACCAGTGTGCAAGGCACCCCTTTCTGGGTGGGGGGCATGTCTTCCTCGCCTTCTACAGAGGGAGGTGGGAGGAGGGGTGGGGGATCCCCAGCTTTGGGCCAGGAACTTAACTGCTCCATCTCATGTGAGTCTCACAACAAAGTTGGGAGTTTCCAGCTGGGAAAACGGAGGCCTCCACCAGGCCCCCGGGTAGGGAAGGGCAGCCCACTCCGCCCCGTAGATTCCCCCTTGTGACCCACAGCAGGGCACCCCAACAGGAAGCACGGTACAAACATTTGCCATGATTCTAGAGCGTTGATAACGTGACCTCCTGAGCCTGCGGAGACGGCTGAGGTAACAGGAGCTGAGGGCCAGCAGGACGGGCGGCCCCAGTCCTGTGTGAACAAGGGGACTAAACCGTGGCTGGGGAGTCCTGTCCCCCCATCGGCCATGAGATGTCACGAGAGATGAAGAGCATGAGAGCCTGACTAGGACCACCTCACAGTCTCCTGAGGGACAAAGCTGGCAGCCTCACGTGTAATTCAAAGGTGACCCCTCTGTGCACCCCACTGCAGCCCAGCCCAGAACAAGCTGGGGGCTGCTCTCCCCCTCCGGGCTCAGGCGCCCCCTCTGCATGACTCCTCCCGGCTCCCCGAAAGGAGCCAGGTTAATGCTCCTCTGGCTCTGGCTCCCCCAGTTCAATTGCACCCAGCGCTATCTGGTGGGCTCCTTCCCCAGATGGCAAAGACCCACTCTTTTGTGTCGGGGGCTTGTAACACAGATGCCGGGGACAGAACTAAACCCAAAAAAAGACGAGGTGGTGGGGAGCGGGCAAGGAGCCAGCAAGTCAGGAGTGCTTCAAAGCTGCAGCACAAGTGAGGGCCATGGTCTGACGGGGGCAGGGGCCCAGCCGCCCCTCCAGCAGCCTGGCCCAAGGCCCCTGCTGCTCCAAAGGGCCCGTGGGAGCAGCACAATCGTTCAGCAAATCCCCCAAGGCCAATCCAACAGGTCTCATTTCCCTCCACGGTGGTTAAGCCAGATCTGAACATTAAGTATTCAAGAAAGCCCCGATCTGCAAATATTTACCTTCATTCAGCAGCTCCCACCCTCCCCTCGGGAGGCCTGATTAAGATGCCCTCCTCGGGGACACTGGCTGTTGAAGCTGGGAGGTTTAATTCCAGACGTTTCTCCAGAGCAGGCAGGGACGCTCAGGGTCAGGGTGCGGCTCTCCCTTCCCCATCCCAACACGCGTGCACACGCAGCACACTGCACATCCCGCGCCTGGGGCGTGTGCACATACATGCACATGCAAGCGCACACACATGCATGCACACATACTCCCACATGCCATGCACTGAAAACTGTTCACACTGCCCAGTTGCTCCTCAGACCCTCCTTAAGCTCCTGCAGACAAAAACGTAATTGGCAGGTGGGGGTCAGGTCCTTCCTGCTCCACCAGCCCATGAACCCCACCTTGTCCTCAGTCAGGGGGTGAGGCCCACAAACACCTCTCCCACCGATAGCAATAGTAGAAGGGCAGCTGGGAGACCCCAAACCCTCTCCCAGGACAGGTATCACCCATCCCCCCGCCTCATGCCTCACTGGCCTTCACAGGGTGAGCCAGGGTGGCGGGGCACTCACTCTTACATGCCAGGTCCCACCAATGTACTGGGCAGAGACTAGCCTCTGAGAGGCCACACAGCAGAATGATGGACTGTGGCCTGGTTCCAGCTGTGTGACCTTGGACAAGTCACCTCATCTCTGTGTGCCTCAATTTTGCATCTTTAAATTGCAAAATTCCCAGTAATTCCCAGAGGCATTATGGAACTGAATAACATCTACAGTATGCAGAGGAGGGCCTGGGGCAGTGTAAATACCAGGTTACCTGTTGACCAGATCAATATATGATTATTAGGGTCTTAATATCTCGAGGCTCTAGCTCCATCTCCAGCCTGAGCTAATCATTACCCAGGCCTACATTTTGCATCAGCAACAGAAAGGACAGGACTTACCCAAGAAATGCCCTCCCTGTGCCAGGCACTGTGCCACAGGTTACCTGGGTCATCCAATGGGAGCCTTTCCGAGACATTCTGTGCCCTCCTTTCCTCAGTCAGAGGAAAATGGCCCAGAGGAGCATGGTGCCCCAAGTTGCACAGCAGCGAAGGGACAGAAATGGAAAACTTCCTCAGGTCTGGGGGCCTCCAAGGCCCTGCTCTTTCACGGCACCCCCTGCCCCACAGAGGAGGAAACCTGGGCCAGTGGGGCCATGGGCGTCCCTCGTGCCTTGGCTGGGATCTCAGGGCTGCCACCCTGCAGGATCCCAGCCCGCAGCAAGCCTGTGCAGAGATCTGTCCATGTGCCCTGGGCTCTTTGCAGGGAAAGCACAAAAAAAAAAAAAAAAAAAAAAAAAAAACCAGCTAAGCTGAAATGCTCGGTCCTTAGAGAGGAAGGGAAATAAAATTTGATGAACCTCTGCATAATGTTCGTTATGAACGTGCAAAGTGATATTCTGCACATATGCTGGGAAGCATTCATCTTCTCCCACACGGCTGGGGCCTAAGCTGCTAGGGACTGTCTGAATTGGGGTACCAGCAATGGCAGCTCCTTCTGACGGGGTGCATAGAGGTCCTGTCCTCTGCCTCAGCAAAAAGAGCTTGCCAAGATGCCCCCGGAGGTGAATCTCCCCCTGCCAAGGTGGCAGCAGGTACAGTGTTCCTGGGGAGGGCTGAGACATCAGCCTGTTTCTTGGGCTGCTGCTAACATTTCCTGGGTGCCTGCTCTGGGCCCAGTGCTGGTCACTGCCCTAGTGAACATGCTCCATCCCCTGGCCTGGCCTCCTGGCCACTGCTGACTGCCAGGACTGGACACCTGACCCGGGATATTTGTGGGGCTGCCAGGACACTGAATCTGCCCGGTGATGGGACACGAACTGAGAGATCACAGGCAGTCAAAGGCAAAGCCTCTAAAGAAAATTCAATCACCAACAAAGCCCAAACCAACAAACACTCAAAACATTTAATGAGCACCCACTGGTTCCAGCTGTGTGACCTTGGACAAGTTACCTCACCTCTGTGTGCCTCAATTTTGCATCTTTAAAATGCAAAATTCCCAGTAATTCCCAGAGGCATTATGGAACTGAATAACATCTACAGTATGCAGAAGAGGGCCTGGGGCAGTGTAAATACCAGCTTACTGTTGACCAGATCAGTATGTGATTATTAGGGTCTTAATATCTCAAGGCTCCAGCTCCATCTCCAACCTGAGCTAATCATTACCCATTACTAGGTGCCTGACCCAGTTCAAGGAATCCAAGGATAGTGGGGACAAACAGTACAGCCCATCTACCAACAGGTTCAGTCTACAAACTAGTGAACAGATAAAAGAATAATGGCAGGTGCTGTGAAAAAAACAGTAATGAGGTAAAGAGTGCCTGGGGCAGGGTGTATGGGGTGTGAGGATGTAGGCCAAGAGACTAAGGCAGGCCTCCCCAAACAGGTGACACTGGAGCTGAGGCCAGAGTGAGCTGGCCGGGTGAGAATTCCAGGCAGCGGCACAGCAGGTGCAAAGGCCTACAGTGCAAATGAGCTTGCAGAAAAGAGGCCCAGGTGACAGTCTGAGGTCCCATTGTGGCCCCAGCATGCCCACTGCATGAATCAGTTCTAAATGCTTCCACGTGTCCCATATAGAGTCCAATTCCTTAATGCCACCGACTTCACAGACTCTTTTTCCCTTTTCCTCCTCAAACTCTGTCATCAGTCCTGAGACCCTTTCGGTTCCATGCCACTATAAAGTATTATTGCATGTCTAACAGGGGGTTCACTTCAGAAATGATCCTAGGAAACATGCTATAGATCTGCCTATCTGTCCTGCCTATCTGTCCTTGCACTCATCCATCCACCCATCCACCCATCCATGCACCCGCCCACCCACCTACCCAACCATCCACACACACACCATTTATTCTTATCTCCTCTATTCCCAGCTGGACTCTGAGGCTCCAAGTGACCGGACATAGTCCCTGCCTTCAGGGAGACGTCCTCTTCTAGCAGACACAACCAATCCCACTGCTGGGTCCTCTTTTAACTCAGCGCTATGACCGAGTCTGAGGAAACCTGATTCAGCCTCTGGATGCCCCGATCTCGGTTCTAAGAAACATGGGGTCCAATGGCAAACCCCCAAACTCAGTTCCCTTCTTGATTTCCAGACTCAAATCACATAAGCCCAAGGCAAGCGCATGCCCCATAAAGCATTAAAATGTCCCAGAAATTCCAACGTGACAGGATCCAAGCTGTCACGCAGGCTGCTCCTTCCCCCCACAGTCCCCCAGAACACTCCCATCAGACTCACTCAGGTTTTTAGCTGGAGCCCTGGAGCCTCTGAGGCCAGGCCCTGGGCCTCAGATCCCCAGCGGCAGCCAGAGGCGGCTGGAGTCCACTGACCTCTCCCGGAAGTACTTGATGGCCTCGGGGTCTATGAAGGTCGGCTCCTCCCGGTAGCCCTGCTCAAAGACCTTGCGCTTGTGCCGGAACTCGATGACCGTCTTGGTGTAGGAGTTGAGCGTGGTGACAGAGGCCGCCATGCAGCAGGTAAAGGAGCCCCACGCCAGGCTGCCAAGAGATGACGAGAGAGGTGCGCGTGAGGGTGGGCGGGACATCCGCGCACCTTCCACAACCGCCTCCTCGGCCGGAGCTGAGCAGGCGCTGCAAAGAGAAGAGCGGGGGTCCCCTCTGCTCCTGGTCCGGTGTGGAGACAGAGTTATCTACATGTCCTGGCCCAGACAGGGCAGCGTTCTTTCCTGGGAGGTGAAAGGGAAGTGAGTCATTCCACCCCAGGGGCTGGCATCAGAGAAGCTCGCTTGGAACACAACTCTGCCTGCACTGGGTCTCAGAGGGTGGGAGAGTTCACTAGGGCAAGGGGGACTCCAGGAAGAGGAAGTGAGTGTGCAAAGGCACAGGGGTGTGGGGCAGAAGGTGGACTGGAGGAGGTTAGGGGTCCTGGAGCAGAAGGCATAAGGGGATTAGTTGGAGTGGATGATGGAGAAGTGGGTGAGGGCCAGACACCATCAAAGCTGGTTCTCTGTGAGGGTTAAGTTACCTTCGTTTATGTGTGACCCTGTGCAAGATGCTTAACCTCCCAGCCTCAATTCTTCACATCTATTTTACTGGACATACAACAGTACCACCTGGCAGGGCTGTTGCAGGATTAAAGGAGATGATGCATAAAACGCCTTAGAACAGTGCCAGTCACTCACAAGCTTGGCTATTGCCACCCATCACTCTTATACCATTCGTAGGACCCACTTCTCTCTGGCTTGGTCTCCAAGTTCTCCTTCCGAGAGATTAAGTTGTGAGGACCTGCTTGGCTCTCTGCTCCACACTTTCTCCATCACAGCTGGGGACTTTGGCTGCACTCACCAGATGTGTAATCTGAGTCAGCCCAGAGCTGGCGCATCTGTCCTACACACATCTGGAAAGAAGGGACGGGGCTGAGGGACCAGGAAACCCTACTAGCCGAGATGTCCATCTCCTCCGACCCAGCACCCAGTCTAGAAATGGCCTCTGCCAACTTCTCTGGTCAAGACTGTACAATAACCTTTAGAACCAGGAGCAGGCACTTCCCCAACTCCAGTTACACCTGGTTTGGTTTCTGGGCACGTCCCTGTCCCCCAGTCTGTTTTGATGAGTGATTTCCCCGAATCAAGGGCTTAGTCTTATTGCTGTCAAGTCAGCTCTCAAAGCCTCCTGCTTCTCCTCCCACCAGCCACCCATAGGGGCCATCAACATCACCACCCCTGCATTCCCAAGCCAGGGCACCCCCCTCTCCTGCACCCACTGCTCTTCTCATTGTTGGGCTCAGAGCACCCAGGAGGTAAGCAAGGGGAGCTCTGAGATTCACTGTTTCTCCAGAGGTCCCTAATCACGATCTGTCCCTTTGTGCCAACAGAATTAATGATTCTCCCATTCTTCCATGATAAAGAGCAATTTAGATATTCTAGAAGTTTTGAGTGGCTATAATTGACAGGGGTGGAGTTTTGGCTCTCTCCCCTTAGAGTGACCCTGTCCACCAAAGGGCTCCAGGATGTAACCCCGCCTCCAGTTCATAGATGATTGCATGAGGGCTAAACATCTGACCAACGCTGGTCCAATCAGATCCTCTCTCCTCTGGGCAATGACACTGAAGATGCTATCTGGGAGGTCTGTTCGGTCCAGAAGGATGGAAACTTAGAACCTGATGATGGGGAGTAAAGAAGCAGGTTTCTTCCTATGACTGTGCATACGCTGGTTTTTCTAATCAGCCTCCATTCCTTTCCGGGACACCCCTCCCCTCCTCTCAGGCCATGTGGCTCAAGTGGGGCTGGCCTCTCTCTCAAACTTCGGGGTGAGCACATGACCTAGGCCTGACCACAAGAGCGTCATGTCCCTCTGGCCACAGTCATTCCTTCAGGTATGGGCTTGTGACACCAAAATCCAGCCACTGCAACTCAACCCGAGGACTGCTGTTGAAACTACCAGGAAACAAGCTTCACCTTTCTTCCCCGTCACTTACCCACTTCACCTTGTTCTACTTATTGCTCCCCCTCACATGCCATACTCTTAACTTCCTTGGATCTTTTTCTGTATCATTGTCTGTTTTTAAATGAAACTTTATTTCAAGATCATGGTAGATTCACAAGCAGTTGTAAGACAGAATACAGAGAGACCCCAGACCCCCATAACCCAGATTTCCCAACTGGGGAGCACCCAGAAAACATATTCACACCAGGACATTGACACGGAGTCAAGACACCCAACAGTTGTGTTTCTACAACTGTCCCTCCTGTTGTCATTTCACAGTCACGCCCTCTTCCTTCCCTACCTCCCCCAACCCCTGGCAACCACCGATCTGTTCGTTTCTAGGATGTTGTCATTTCAAGAATGTTATAGAATCACACAGTATATATATTTGAGATTGACTTTTTTCACTCAGCTTAATTCTCTGGAAAGCTGTCCAAGTTGTGTGTGTCAACTTTATGTTGCTGAACAGGATTTTTGCCAGGAATACGAAAGCTTCTTCACACACACACCAGCACTTGCTATTGTCACTGGTTTTTATTCTAACTGTTCTGACAGGTGTGTGGTCACACCTGGTGACTTCACTTTGCGTTTCCCTCACAGCTAGTGGTGTTGACCATCTTCTCACTTGTTTATTTGTTGTCTGCATATCTCCTTTGGCAAAGTGTCTGTTCATGTTTTTTGCCTCCTTCCTAATTGAATGGCTTTGCCGGTGCTTGTTGTTTTACTGTGGAGTTTTGGCAGCTTTTATATATTCCAGAAACTAGTTCTTCATCAGATATATGATTTTCAAATATTTTCTTCCAGTCTGTGACTCCTCTTTTCAACTCTTATAGGGTCATTCACAGAACAAAAGTGTTTCATTTTGATGAAATCCAACTTATTAATTTTTTCTTCTTGTGCTTTT
The DNA here is from genome assembly GCA_004024925.1 of Scalopus aquaticus. Taxonomy (NCBI): domain Eukaryota; kingdom Metazoa; phylum Chordata; class Mammalia; order Eulipotyphla; family Talpidae; genus Scalopus; species Scalopus aquaticus. The sequence continues at coordinate 24,654 of PVIJ01006023.1, forward strand.
GGTGTCAAGTCTAAGATGCCTTGTGTGAGGATTTTCTCCTACTTTTTTTCCTAAAGGCTTTATATTTCATATTTAGAACCATAATCCATTTTGAATTAATTTCTACATCAGGTGTGGAATTTATATCAAGTTTTGTTGTTGTTGTTATTGTTTGGAGGGGGTCCTATAATGTCCAGTAACTTCAGCACAATTTGTTGAAAAAGTTACTCCCCCATCCACTAGATGGATTTGCACCTTTGTCAAAAATCAGCAGGGCAAGTTCATGTAGGTCTGTTTCTGGGTTTTCCATTCTGTTTCACGGTCTGTGTATCTAAGTCTGGATTGCTATAGCTATATGTTAAGTCTTGCAATTGGCAGACTTTATTCTCCTTTTACAAAACTGTTTTAACTATTGCAGTTCCTTTGCAAAGAATGGTGGTTCTACCTACAAGAAATCTTACTGATAGGAATGACGCTGAACCTGTATACAGTGATGTCTTTACCGTAAACACAATGCATCTCTCCGTTTATTTAGCTCTTCTTTGATTTCTCCCACTGCTTTCAGCATGCAAACCCTATAAAGGTTTTGCTAGATTTATGCATAACTATTGCACTTTTCGAGGAGAAAGGGTATAAATGAGATCTCCACTGAAACTCAGGAGTAGGTGGGCTTGTTACTCTCCAGGGGGTTCCCAGGAGGAAAGTCCCAGCTCCCTACTCTGGTACCACCCCAGGGAAGGGCGGGCAGGGGCACCTCATTACAGCCGGGAGGTAACCCCTAAGTGCCTCCCTCCTCCTGCTCTGGCAAGGGTCAGGGTCAAGGTGCAGTTTTTCTGAGGTGTGTGAATGGCTAAAATAGTTACTCCTGTGAGTTTTCTGTCCTGTAGGATGACCCTCTCCTGGTCCTTTGGCCAGAAAGAGCAGATGCCTGGTAGAGCTGGGGAGGGTTGTTTGTTTGGGCTGTGCCTTTTGGCATCTCTGAGTTCCTGACTTCTTGCTCACACCTGAGTCAAAAAGGACTCACCCAAGTGTGACCTCTTGTGCTGAGCAGCCTGCCATCTCTCTCCACTTTCAGTGTCTTGTTAGGTTTGTTTTATGTAGAGTGTCTAGGGAGTTGGGCTCTACTTGGCAGAAGGAATGGGGAAAATTATATCTACTCCATCTTCCCAGAAGTCCTTATTATTTGGATTTTGATTGTCAGCTTCCTGAAAACAGAAATTTCATCTTGTTCACTGATCTGTCCTTTGGGCTTTGAACAGTGCCTGGCACATAGTAGGTGTTCAATAAATATTTTCAGAATGAATGGAAACAAACAGAAAAAATGGATAGAAAACACTGCTCTGGTTTAGTGTGGTGAGGGGCTCAGGCTGCACGCAGGCATCTTGGGTCCCTCTGCTCATCTCACCCAGACCCTCACCAGGGCACACCCTGAAACCTCGGGCCTGGAATTCCTGCCGATGCTTGGCGCTCGCACTGCTGAGCTGGTGTGGCGAGGGCATGTAGGTGGGTGGCCTGGTTGCTGGAGCCAAGAACAGAGTGGACACTGCGGGGGTGGGACAGCAGGGGAGAGGAGGTTGACAGGTGAGGGACGTGGCTGTCAGCCGCTCTGTCCTGTGGGAGTTGCAGGGCAAGGCTGGGACACTGGGCAAGGACGACCCCTGAACCTCCTGCAGGCCCTGCTCAGTGGGAAGGCTGTAACTGATCATGAGGGGGCAGCCTCACCACCTCCAGGCAGAGGTGCAGCCACAGGGCAGGGCAGGGCAGGACCAGTGCCCCCTCCAGGCTGCCCTCAGTACAGGAGGCTGGTGGGACCAGGAGCGGATCGTAGCAGGTTCTGAGGGTCCAGCAGGGCACCCTAGGGCAGCCCCAACTATTCTTCCCTGCTCTGGTTTTAAAGAAAAGGAGGCCAGAGCCACCTCTCTCGGGAGAGATGAGAGAGCGAGAGAGAGAGTGTCCTGCTGACCACACAGCCTCTCCATGTGATGCCGGCAAGCACACCCTCTCCAGCAGCTCCTCAAGCTGAGTTTCGCTTAGGGTCACAGCAGGAGAGCCTCCCTTCCCCCGACCCGCCCTCCTGCCAGGGAGCAATCTGCTGATGCGCCAGCTAAGCCTGGCAGAGCGGGCAGGGTGGCCTGGGGGCCCCAGAGAGGGGAGAACATGCTCTTTTCACAAGACCAGGAGAGTGGAAAGGGGAGCAGGGGGCAGCAGTTAGGCTACTGCCCTCCACAGCTGGGGCCCCAGGAGCAAACGGAGACACCCTGGCCTCTGGGGTCTGACCCGCCCGTTACTCCCCTGCTGTGCGACCCGAGGCAAAGGCACCCAGCGGTCACCACCATCACGGTCCCGGCCCCTCGTCGGCACTGCATCTGAGCACTCACAGGGCCGGGTCTACCCACATGGCACCCACCGCACCCCACAAGCCCACGACACCCGTGTGCTCGGCTGAGGCTCCGGTGCTGGTAACACCCAGGGAACACGGGCTCCGTGCTGAGCGCTCAAGGGGGACTTCCCTGGCTGGGGCAGCTGCCCCCACAGACAGCCCTGGGGGCCACCCCTTGTGGGTCCACACCCCGTGCAGCCCTTCTCCTGGACTCGGGCCCCGTCACTCGCTCTGCAGCAACGGAAGGCGCATGAGTGACGCTGTGTGGGCGCCAAGGTGAGTTAATAAAAAACAGGTGTGAGCGTCCACTCGGGTCCCCCGGGCATGGGCTCTTGGACAACCCCAGGGACCCGGACCTATGACCAGCAGCCGCTCCCGCTGCCAGTCCTCGCTGAGCTCCAGCCGCCAGGCAGCGCCCAGGCCAGCCCTGTGAGGCCCCCAGGCCCGCCCTGCTGACCCCAGCCCGCAGCCGATGGAAGCGGCATGAAGACCCCAGCCACGGCGCTGGCTGAGCTCAGTCACCCCCGGACCAGCAGAGATCGCCATCGACTGTTATCAAAGTCACTAATCATAGGGTGACGGCTCCATGAGGTAGAAACTCGCCCCACTGTACAGCTGAGGACCCCGAGGCACCGCAAGGGGGGTCAAGGTCCTAGAGGCCGAGGGTGAGCTCACAGCTGCCGGCCCAGCAGTCACACACCCAACACGCCCCACATGGCCCAGCGTGCCTTTCAGGGTGAGACTTGACCCTTCACCTTCCTGCATGGATGTTCCTCCCGGGAGCCGGTGCCAACATCAGCTGAGCCCTCTGAACCCCCGCTCCAGAGCCCCACAGTCTGTCCTCTGCAGCTGGGAGACACAGGCTGGCGCTGTCTGGCCTTAGAGCTGCTCTCCTCTCTGGTGCCCAGGGTGGGGGCAGGGAGGCTCTGGGGCCAGAAATTTGACAAATGGCCTCACACATATTAAACAAGAGAGATGACACTGCACAGCCCTGGCGAGGCCCCAGATGCGGGGGATGAAAAATGGGGCTGATCCATCTTGTGGGCCTCGGTGACAAGGAGAAATGGATCAGCCCTAATAGTGGCCGCACATTGGGCCCCAGCCTTAAATAAGCCAAATGGGGATTCAGAGTTCCTTGGGGGTCCAACCACGCCTCCTGGGGATAGGAGTCCCAGCTTCCAGAGAAAGAAAGGCTCCGAGGGCCCCGACTAGGCATTGAGAGCCTGGATGGGGAGCCAGGGGCTTCTGGAAAGAGAACTGTGGGAGGAGGGGTGATCAGTGCCATTGTCACTTATGACCGAGACTTTCCTGAGTCTCAGTTTCCTCCCATGATGTGTCATCGTACATGTGAAATTCCGTATCGGTAATGGCGACATGAGAAGACGGGGTGCCAACGAGCACCCTAGCTGGCTCACCTGGACTTGCCGGCTACCGGAACTGATGGACACCCCTGCTTGTCCAAGCTTGGGATTCTCTCTGGAGAGCAAAAGAATCCTGACTTCTTCCCTCTTTTGCACACCAGGCTGTGAGGTGCTGGCCCTGTTCCCTGTGCCCAGGGTCCCTCGCTGAGGTCCTCCCAGCCCATGGGTCCACCCAGGACCCTCTGTGGTTGCCTGCCTTCCCTCTCCGCCTTCCAGGGCAGCCTCTGAGGCAAAGGGCCAGTGAGCCTCCTCTGTGAGGGCCAGGTAGCATCTGCTGGACTTGGTGGGCCACTCAGTCATGGCCGCTGCTCAGCTCTGCTGTTGCTACGCGAAAGAAGTCGTGGACAACAGGTGAGCAACTAGTATGCCCATGTCGCAGGAAAACTTGACTTACAGACACTGAAACTTGAATTCCATCTAATTTTCACACTTAACAAAATATTCTTCATTTGATTTACTTTTAAGCATTAAAAAACGTAAAAACCACCCTACACGTGAGGGCTGCATAAAATCAGGTGGTGGGCTGGGCTTGGCTGAGGGGTCACAGTCTATTGACCCCAATTCTATGGTCTTGAGACACCTTTCAACTCTGGGCTACCCAACCTTCTCCATGCCCCAAATGGATGGAGCTGCTGAAGTCCCAGCATGCCTCAGGCTCTGATGTCTGAGGGTCAAAAGTCACTTACCAGAAAGACCACCCATAGTCCCAGGAATGGGGCCTCCAGTCTTCAGGGCCGAGGCTCACGGTGACCTGGAACACCTGCGTGTACATCATGTGGGCTACCATTCCCAGCAGGCCTGCGGGGAGAGCAGAGCAAGGCGTCAGGAGCCAGGTGGGCTTTGTCTACCTCTACAGCCTTTCTGCCTCTGGCCTACCTGTCAGTACTGGGAGAGAACATGGACCCCGGGCAGGCAGGTGAGGGGGCCCAGGGCACCAGAGGAAGAGGGCAGGCTGTGTGTGGATGGGCAAACTTTTGCTCTTAAGGACCAGAGAAGTAAATAATTTAGGGTCTGTGGGTCATGTGGTTCTGTGGCAACTACTCACCTCTACCCTCAAAGTGCAAAAGGAGCCAGAGATAACAGGTCAATGGACAAGCACAACTGTGTACCAATAAAACTTTATTTACAAAAGTGGTCATTGAGCCAGAGTTAGCCATAGCTTGTGAGACGGTCATTGGGAGAAGCAGCCTAGAGAGAGTTTTTTAAACTGCGTGTCTTAACGCACTAGACTAGTGGGTCATGAAATCAACTTCATGAATTGTAACCAGCTTTAAAAAAAAATTAAAGAGAATGGAATAGAAATACCTGACACCATCAAAGGTAGCAGGAATAATGATTGCTTTCTGAAATTTTCAGTTCTGTGCATGTGCAATAATTATAATACGAAATGCTTTTCTGTGGCTCATAGTTAAAAATCTTTGTACCCAGGACCTCCCTGGTGGCGCAACAGGTTAAGCACAGCGCTGTGGAGCTGTCAGCAGCTGTGGCGGTGCGAGTTCAATGCCCGACCAGGGAGATTCCCACATGGCACAGCAGACCTCTCCTGTCTTGCCCGCTGCTCCCCACAGCAGTGTTTCCGTTGATCTGCCTGTTCTGCTCCCCACTCTGTCTCTGGTGAACCCTCTTGCTGCCCCACGCCTCTGGCCTGCACCCCAGCTTGTATGCATAAATAAAATACATCTTTAAAAAAAATCTTTGTGCCCACTGGTTGGGAGAACTTCAATTCCACAGGATCTGAGTGGGGATCCTCTTGCTGTATTTCACCACACCGCCCTGGACAAGGCATCACACCTTTGAGCCTTTAACCAAAGATGAGGATTATGCTGGAGAAGGTGAAGAGTGAGTGAAATGAGGCAAGGCGATCCCACGTCTGGCTCCTGGTAGGCATGACATCATTACAGTTACCACAATTACGATAAATCCAAGGGCACTTGGGTAGACAGTGGCATCGGGAGCCCTCCTGGGTGAGTGTGGCTAGCTAGCATGGACCTTTAAGGAGGCAAACTACTCCTGGATAATTATTTATCTAATCTCTCGATGGCCTTTATTTCCAGCTTTTTGCTGCAATGAACACCCTGCTACAAGTCTCTTTGTGCAGACCAGCAAGTATTTCTCCAGTGAGCAGCAAGAATTGCTGGGTCATAAAGTGTAAGCATTTTAAATTTTAATCAAAGCCAGTGAATTGCTCTCCCGAGTGGCCGCACCATCCAAGCCCTCACCAACACGTGATTGTATAAAACGTGACGAATCCTGCCTATGGCACGCTGATGATACGTCAACAACATCTTAAGTTTCTTATTCCCCTCGCTACTAGAGAGCTTGCACATTTTCACGCGTTTACTGCCCATTTCTGTTTCATTTTCTATGAGTGTCTTTTGTTAGGTTTTTTTTTTTTAATCTTTTTCCTGATCCCCTCGCAAGTGCTCTTTATGTATTTTGGATTCTAGTCCTATCTGTTGCCCAGAATGCAAATAGTCTGCTACTTGTCTTTTTTTCACCTAGAGAACACCTTTTTTAAATTAACAGAACTTTTCTCTAGAGCAGTTTTAAGTTTACAGAAAAACTGAGCATAAAGCACAGTGTTCCAGAGAACTCCCTACACCCCCCATAGTCCCCTCTCTTGGTGTTTCATGTGCCCCCACCCCAGTTTCTCCGATTAATTAATTAATGCATTAATGTGGTACATTTATTACAACTCATGAACCAATACTGCTACACTATTATTACTACACCCAGAGTTTATATCAGGGTTCACTTGTGTGTTGGATGCTCTATGGCTTTTGACGAATATATAGCAACAGTAGGGTCCCTGCTTGTATGGGATAGTTTCACGGCCCTAAAGCCCCATTGCTCCACTTAGTCATCTCTCCCACTCACCCCCAAACCTGGCAAGCCTTGCCTTTCCCGGAATGGCGTGCAGTTGGAATTGTACGTCTATAGCCTTTTCAGATTGGCTTCTCGCACTTAGTACTAAGCATATGAGTTTCCTCCCTGTCTTTCCATGGCTTGACAGCTCATTTATTTTTTCCTTTTATTGCTGACCCCACAGTCTGGATGGGCCACGGGCTATTTATCTATTCACCTGTGGAAGGACATTTTAGTTGCTTCCAAGTATTGACACTTGGGAACAAAGCTGCTTTTGTCATACATTTTGATATTTGATATAATCGCTTTAATCACTCTTTCCCTTCTTGATTTTTGCTTCCTGTGTCTACATTAAGAAAACCAGCACCATAAACACATTCTGCTATATTTCTCTAACATATTTGCAAGTGCTTATGTTAATTCACCTAGACCATATCCAGGTGAATGATGCGAGGTGAGCCTGCAACAGAATTTTTTTTTTAATGAGTTGCTAATTACTTCAAACTTTAGAGAATGGACCATTCTTTCCCCACTGATTATAAATGACTCTCTTTTCTATGACATTCACAGCCCCACATATGAGTGACCCTATTTCCTAGCTTGTTGTTCTGTTTCTCTGCCCTCTCTGTCCCGGTGCCAATGCCACACTATTTTAATACTGGTCACTTACAGTCATGTCTATTACCTCCACGACAAGCGCCCCTCCCACTACCAGTGCTCATTGCCTCTGGGACTGCTGTCCCACCCCAGAGCCTAGCTTGCTCAGTGGACCTTGCTCACTTCCCTCACCCTCCAGCCCCTTCTTGAGAGCAGAATCATGCTCTCCAAACCCTCAGCTGCTTCATTTTCCTCCTCTCTCTGCCAGTCCAGGTGCTCCCTAAGTTATGAGACCTGTCAGCATGTAAGACCCGTCAGACCTGTCACCAGCAAAATGGGGATAGCATGGTTATAGGCAATGCCAATGCATGTCCACTAAAGAAGAAGACATTCTTGAGAGCACCCACTCCTAATGCCAGGACAGTAGGTACATAGCAGTCTTTTCATTCAAAACTCCAGAAGCTGGACCCATCTGTGGGCAGAATAATTAATTTTCCGAATTGTTAGTTTAGAAAAGCATTGATTTCTCAATTGCATCCCATTTATTCCCCAAAGCAAAAGGTCATGCATTAAGAACATTCAATAAATGAAAATTACAATTCACTCAAAGATGGGTCAGTGAGATTCTCTGACTGCATTTAAAGATTCTGCTTCAAAAAGCTGACCCTCACCCATGTTTCAGGAAGCACATTTTGTTCTGTAAAGTGAGGTCCGCCAGTAGCATCTGTTATATGAATCCTTGGCAGAGGAAATTGTTTCCAACTCATCTGAATTAAAAAGTGACTTTTCTGCTGAGTTACTGCACCTCTGAATGACCGGCAACTAAATGAATGAGGCTTCCCTGCTGCTGCTTCCTGGCGCCAGCCCACACCGGGACACCCACAGCTATAAATCTCGTCAGGTGTTTCCCTGATCTCCCAATTCTTGACCACACAAATGGGATTCCCACCTGTGGGGAGACTGCAGGGGCAGATGAGGAAGGCTCAGGACAGAGAGGGCAGAGCAGGAGGGACCAGCAGAGGTGGCCGAAGACGAGAGGCCAGGGCAGCAGGAAGACACCAGACTGTGGTGTCCCCGAGGACATGTCAAGAAGAAGGGTGTTGCCTATTAGGTCAATGTTGAAGACAGAGAAGTGACCACTGGGTTTGCCAACATGGCGGCCATTGGGGATGATGCACAACAAGACCAGGCAGGGAAGAAGAAGGGAGCACAAGGGTAAATAATTACAGAGAAGCGGGCCTCCCCGGTGGCGCAGCGGTTGAGCACTGCGCTGTGGAGCTGTCGGCAGCGGCGACGCGAGTTCGACGCCCAGCCGGGGAGAACCCCACATGGCGCGGCAGACCTCTCCTGCCTTGCCCGCTGCTCCCCTCAGCAGTGTATTTCTGATCTGCCTGTTCTGCTACCCGCTCTGTCTCTGGTGAACCCTCTCGCTGCCCCATGCCTCTGGCCTGTACCCCAACTTGTATGTATAAATAAAAAATAAATCTTTAAAAAAAATAATTGCAGAGAAGGCATGGAAGCCTTGAAGAAACAGAGATGGGGTGACAATGGAGAGGCCTGGGGCCCGGGGCCCGGAGGGGTCTGAAAGACGGGAGAGAGGCTGTTCCCGGGTTTACCCAGACCATCAGGGGGAGAGGGAGAGACAGAGTACCAACGGGCCAGAGGGCAACTGTACAAGCAAGGTAGAGAGAAGGCAAGAAGGGCAGGGAAAGTTCTAGAAGAGAAAGGGACTGGGTTTGGCAACTGGGGTAGAGTGTTTGAGTGCAGATTCCAGTACTGAGGCTTAGCATCTTCCTTTCCAGCATAGGGGGGGGGTTAGAGAAGGAAGAGGGAGTGTGAAGGAGTCTTTTGGGTGAGTGGGAAAGTGCGGAATGCAAGTGAATGGAGCCCGCTGGGCGTGCTGGTGCCTGTGAGGTGTGTGCTCGGAACTGGGCGTGAGACCAGGCAGCACAGCGGTAGGTTCAGGCGGGGAGAGAGGAGTCAGCCTGGACACAGGCAGATGTGCCTCCTGATGCTGAAGGACACACTGGAGGGCCAGCCTGGATGGACAAGGGCTGGGTGGCTGGGTGGCTGGCCCAGGTGACCCCTTCTAAGGAAACGCTGTCCAGTTTAGAGCTTCCCCTGGCTGGGCATACAGAGCGATGGTGCCCAGTAGAATTCCAGGATCCCTCTTGCCTCCCACCCGCCTCTCTTTGCAGGGTTTGGACATATTCTCAGAAAGGCATGCTCCATTTAATTGAGATATCAAAGAGGGAGCTGATTAATTAATTTATAATAGAGTTTATTATTAAAGATGTTGTCGCGGTTATTACTCAGAACACTCAGGAAGCGCCCGTGTCTAAACAAATACTCTTGTGTACGTGCTCAGGATCTGACCTTGCCAGCATCCCACGCTTGTCATGTCAGGGACATGAAACAGAGAAGGGCTGGTGGGGGTCTGGAGGAAGCTGAAGCCAGGTCAGGGGGGCAGGGTGGTAGCAAAGGAAAAGCCTGCTGGGGCGACCTGACATTCAGTTCACTCGTCACCGAGCATACACTGAGCACCTGCCGTGTGCCAGGCTCTCTTCTAGCTGGGTGGATGAAGGCTGGGAACAAGTGACCTGTCCGACCTTGGGGGTGGGGGTGTTGATCATGTGGGGGACTGCTGAGTGCCGGGGCAGTCACGGGGGCAAGTCCAAGGGTGGAGGGAGCCCTAGCTGGGCTTCTAGACCAACTTGGGTGGGGAGGTCAGGAAAGGTTTCTAGAGGGGTGATTTTCCAGCCGACAGTTAGAGGGTCTGGAGACCAGGCGGGTGGGCCAGGTAGAGCCCGCAGGCAGAGGTTCGGTGGGGCAGCAATGGGCATTTAGGTAGGGCACGCGGGTGGTAAGAGCCACTGCTGGAGGGATCAACAAGGCACTGCAGGGGTAGCTGAGGGTATTTTAGGGAGTTCACACTTTATCCTGAAGGCAACGGGCAGGGACTGCATAGTTGTGAGCCAGCCGGGGCAACAGGCTTTGCTGATCTCCAGGACCTCCACGGGAAGACACGGCCAGGCCAGAGACTGAGATTAGGAGGGGGACGGACAGGCTGATGGGGGAGGAGGGGAGCAGAGATCCTGGCACCACTGGGATGGATGAACTGCCAGCAAACCTGGGGGCACTGGAGAGCCCTGACTCAGAACTGGGAAGAAACTGGGAGAAGCTGGGACGGAACTGGGAGAAGCTGGTGGGACTGACCCAATTAACGTGAGCCCTGGTATATCCGCCCACAGAAAGCACATTTTGTGATCCTAAACTCTGCTGTTTCATGACACCACAGTGGGGTGCAAATAGAAAAGTGAACCCATCTATACAAATCTGAAACGTCCAGCCGCCTGCCCGACAGAGACCAAAGGCTGACTATCCCCCTCCCCTCCCTCCATGCCCATAGGCCCAGGGAGACCCCTTTAAGTGCCAGGTACCAGGCACTTAAAACCCTCCCGGGAAGCTGAGCTGATGCTATGTTTAAAGTTTGCCCAGATCTATTTTTAAAGAACAGGCTATTTTTAGACACTCTCCTGAGAACCCGCAGCCTCTCTGGGTAGCATATTTCAGGGTTTTAAAAGTTCCTCCTTACACATAACCTAAATCTTTCCAGCTCCAATTTAAGCCAATTTCTTGCTCTGCCCTCTGAGGAGAAGGGGGGGGGGAGCGGGTCAGTTGGCATCTTTTAGAGAGGAACCTTTCGGGAGCTCAGCAATTACCGAGTCGCCCCTCAACCTTGTCTTCTCGGCACTAGATCATTCCGTCCCCTCCCCAAAGGTCTCATTTCAGACACTTGAGTCATTAGCATCGCTTGTTTGGACTCTGCCCGTTTTTCTATTTGCCTTTCAAAGTGAAGTGGCCTAAATCGGAGGTGACATTTAAGGGGTGACCTTTCAGTTTCAAATCATAGGTTCACTGTACCCCACCTTGTGCACCCCAGCCACCTCCATCCAGTCATGAGGCTATGAATGGGCTCAGATCCCCCTGGGAGGAGGGGTGGTGTTTAAGATGATCTGAAAGCCGTAGCCCCATTTCTGGGGAGTCTTGGGAGAACCCAGGGCAATTTGGTGGTGGGATGATTTTTGACAGACACGTCCCCAGCATCCCCTGCCACCCCGCGACCCTCCCCATCTGAGTAATTAGACAGAAGACCTCCACGGCCTGGGGCACAGCTGTGCAGAAGCCTGAGAAACAAGAGTCAAACTCCCGGCTCTGGGAATTTCAAAAGCCTAGAAGCAGGTGTTCGATGAAAAGGTTTGGAAGAATATATGATCAAGCAGAACCAATTTCACTCCGACTCCACTTAGAGACCAGATAAAGTTGCCTGCCTGGGAGGAGGAGCAGAAGGAGGCGAGGGAGAGGGGTGGGTCTCAGGAGAGAATGAATTCAACTCTGTAGACATAAGCCGGGGCCCCCTCCCCCAGCCCGGAACCCCAGGAGCACGCGGGAGCGAAGTCAGCATCGCACCACGTCTCCAGCTCAAGCGGACAGCAGACTCCGTGGGCGTCAGGCCACGTGCTCAGACACAGCCGGCACACCCTGGGGCTGCTCATGTCCACTTGGGTCCCCACCCGACTCCCACACGACTCCTCAGGTGGCCAACCCCCTGGTGACGGCCTCGTTGCCCTCCTTGCCTTCCTGATGGTAAAGAGGAAGAGGAGACGGCCCCCTGAGCAGAGAGGGAGGGGTGGATGGCCCCCTCGACCCCTATGTACACCCCCAAGTCACAGCTCCGCCCCTCCCCTGCTTCTCCCACATCTCCACCCTGCAAACTCTCACGCCACAGGCAGGTGGTCTTGACATTCAGCCCAAGCCTCGGACTGGGCAGCCTCTATGGGGAGCAGCCCCCAGCTCGGGCATGCTGTTCCTGGGGCCCTGGCCCGTGTGGGGCGCCTTCTCAGCAGTGCCCAGAGAGCCCCACCTCCCCAAATCCCAGCCTCTAGGCCCTGCTGCTAAAGGGGGATCCCGAAGCCAAGTCTGAGCAGTGCGGGCAGTCGTGTGAGCAGGGGCAGGTTGCAGGGAAAGGGGGCAGCAAGGACGGACAGGGGCACGCTCGCCTCTCCTCACGCCCCACCGGACTCCACGCCGACGAGTGAGGAGGCCAGACCACTCACTGCCCAGCCGGGACACCTTGACGGTGAAAAGGGGCGCAACTAAAAGTCACCGGGGAAGACGGGAAGTCTGGGGCCTCGATGATGGTGGTAGAATAAATGAAGGGGCGATGAGCCCTGCTCTCCCAGGGGATCCCCTCTACCAGAGCAGACCCCTAAGCTTGACCAAGGGCCTTCCCTCTGCACTGGGCCAAGGGCCAGAGAGAGAGATGAGTGAGGCCGACGGGCCCTTACACTCTTGAGGGGACACAGACACAGCAGAAAACAGTACCACGGGTCAAAGGGTCGGGAGGCGGAGGTGTGGGTGCTAGAGCTGACCCTGGCAGCCTCCGCTCCGCAACGGGCCGTCTGGGCTGAGCCTGAGAAGAGCAGCCAGCCAGGTTGGACCGCCCAGCTCCAGGGCGCCTCCCCGGGGCTTCAGAACAGGGGTGCTCAGCTCAGCACCACTGACACCCGGGCCAAATGGCCTCTCTTGGGGGACTGTCTTATGCTCTGGAGGGTTTTTAGCAACATCCCTGATCTGTCCCCATTCATGACAACCAAAAATGTCTCCACTTGCAGGGGGAAGCTGGCAGGGGAAGCAGAGCACAAAGTTGTCCCCAGCTGAGACCACGTTCGCAAGGCCACACAAACACTTCCATGTGGGGAGCGTTTTTTATTTTTACTTTACAAGTTCCCTTGTATTTATTGCAAGTGTCCTGGCTTTTCATTTCCGCTGGTGATCTGAAGTTCCCTTTCTGAATACATTGGACTTTTCCAAAAAAGCAGGTGATTTAGAGAAAGCTGTGAAGCAGAAAGTGCTCCGAGGACGCGGCGGCAGCTTGAAGGGCGAGCGCCGGGGTCGCGGGCGGCCCGGGGCATGCTGGGCCCTCACACCCCTCAGAGGGCACACTCCTCTCCCCCCGAAGCGCAAGGCCAGCGCTCCCCAGGCAAGAGGCAGCGGGGCCTGGGCACCAGAGGAAGGACGTGGCCTCACTTTGGGGCCCCTGTGATGTGAAGACGGGACTCTCTTGGAAGCTGGGTGAGGCCGTGCTGCCCATGTAGAGCTGGGTGTCAAGGCACTGCCCCAGCCGCGCCCTCCCACCCTCCGCTGTGCCCCCCCACCCTGCCGCCAGTGCTGAGAGAGTCCTTGGAGCTGACGCACAGATCGACTGGGCCAAAGGGGGCACCTGCAGAGGCTGGCAGGGCAGGCCCCTCGAGCACGCCTGGCTCAGACGCATCCTTGTGTAGCTGCTGCCTGAGACCATCAGCCCCGCCCCGCAGGTGGGAGTGGGTTTTCCTGCCGCTGTTCTGACACTGGCTTGTGACTCATGCAAGGGGCTCCCGCCCCGCTCTGACCTCAGAGCAGGGGTCAGGGCTGGGAGGCCCTCAGATTGCAGGGGTCCAGTCTCCATCAGGGTTGTGAGCAGCTCGGAACAGAGACATGTGAGGGGTGGCTCTGGGCAGGCCCTGGGGGCATCTGAAGCTGGACACTCCCTCCCGCATCAGCAGACTTGGGAAACGAAGAAGACTTTGCAGAGGGGTGCCCAGGCTGCCTGCGGACTAGTAAGGCGCCGCCATCGTGAAATACTTGACTGCAGCCAGGTAGGGCTCTCCAGGCCACGCCCATCTCATGGGTTCTGCACGGCGCCTTACGGGGAGGAAGCATTACCAGCTCTCTAACAGGCTCCTGGGGGCTAAGTGCCTATGTGGGGAGCCGGGTGGGCTAGCTCCAGAGTGGGCACCCTGAACATCTCTCTGCTGCCCCTTGAAGAGCCAGATGCCCCAGAAATGACACCGTCACTGCCTCCCGTGCGACCTCAGGAGAAGGCTGCGATTCCACAACATGACAAGAAAACTGGAAATTGGGGAGGGGGCTGAGGCAGGGACTAAGAGCCATAGAGGGAGACAGCCTCGGCTGCCAGGGACAGGGTCCCCGGTCACGTGGGGGGCACCTGGGTGGCACTGTGTGGTCAGCCCTTGCCTGCATTTTCACCGGCTGACTCTCACAGGGGTTTCAGAGCCCCCAGCCCTGGACTTGAGGTGTCAGTGGGCAGTGCGCAGCTGGGCTCGACAGGTTGGGGGAGCATAAGGGGCAGCAGCCTCCCCTTCAGGCCAGGTGTTCTCCGTGTCCTGTTCTTTGGCAGATTCTGCCAGCCGGCTACCTTCCCAGAGACAAACAGTGGGCAGGCACAAACTCAATTCATTGTCTCAAAATAGCCATGGGGGAGTTTCCAACTCCTGGGAAAAGCCCACAGAAGACACCGTTTGTGAGAAGAGTTTTCCAAGCGAGGAGAATTTCCATCAAGGGGAAGTGTCCTCCAAGGGGCTCTTAGACGCCCCAGCCATCTGCGGCGGCAGCAGACAGCATCTGGAGGGAGGGGCCGGAAAGGAGGGAAGACGGAGCCAGGGCAGCAGCAGCCCCTTGGCATGAAACAGCCCAGAGAGGGCCAGGGAAGTGGAGGGCACAGAGGTCCCCAGAGTGGGCCAGTAAGAGGAATTTGGCAAGAGTTGGCAAAACTGAGAATGCTGAAAGGAACCTTCCTTTTGACCAGCAGCTCACCTCTGAGGCTTTCCCTGAGACATACCTACCTGTGGCAAGGTAATCAAGACAAGGAGAGTCACTGCAGCAGGGGCTTGGAAACACCCCCGAAACCCAAGCCCACAGGTGACATGATGGCGACAGACACCTGTGTGTCCACGGCCAACCTCGCCTCTGCCCCTCCCCCCCAAGCACTCAGCCTCCTTCATGCTCCTGGAAGCAGCTGGGCCTGTGCTGTCCCCTCTACTTGAATCATCCTCAGCTCCCCCCACTCCTTCACCTGAGGCGGACAGCTTTTCAGCTGGCCCCGAGTGGCCCCTGCCTCTTGGAGGTCACCCTCTGCTGGGAGCCCCCCTCCTGAGTGTGGGCTGGACCAACTGCCGAATACAGCAGGAGTGATGGGACCTCACTTTGGACACTGGATTTTAAAGGACGGTAGCGTCCTCCTGGCCACTCTCTGCCGCGCCCCTTAGCAGCGTTCTCGGATCACTTGTGAGAGGGACGCAGCATCAGGTGGTGAGTGGCCCTTGGGCGAGACCCAGAGGTCCAGGTTCTCTGTCCAAGGGCCTGAGGAGGCCGAGTGGCCACAACCCAGACGTGAGCCGGGAGTGGAGCAGCCAGGTGCCCAGCTGACTGCAGAGCTTGACGGAGACCTCCTGAGACACGTGAAGTCGGACTCTCAGACTAAGCTGTGAGGTCATGTGTGTTGTTCTAAACGGCTACCTGTTGGGAGTAATTTGTTCCACAGCAATAACTAATTCAACTTCCTTCAGGTTGATGCCTCAAGGCTCTTTGCTACCGGCCTCCCTTAGCCCAGTCTAGACAGCGCCCCCACCCCCGACCCCATCCTTCCGGTGGGGCTGGCCTCCCGATAGGTTACCTCTACATTTAGATGTGAAAGGGTTTCCCAGCCCCCGCAACAATCTGTCCACACCCTGAGAACAGAAGTCAGTTTTGTTCACCACTGTGTCTCCAGCACCTAGGACAGTGCCTGGCACACAGTAGGTGTTCAGTAAATATTCACTATGTTAACAATCCACGAGGGAAAAAGAAATCAGTAGATTAAAATTTGTTGACCAAAAATGCTCTCCAAGAACTAGTGAGAAAAAGCAAGGCACAGAAACGTGAGTGCCCCAGGCTACCATATATATATTTTTTTAATTTAGTACAATCCCTGGAGGACAGACACAAAACTCACACTAGTGGTTGAGGAAGGTGTCACAGGAGAAGGTGTCTAGCCCAGCTCAGGGGCTCAGTAGGAAACAGGAACAGCATTTTAGGCAGGAGGAACAGCACAGGCTCCTTTGGAGACCAGGATAGCACACAATCCTCCCTGAGCCAGCCCAGCTGCCCCCACACTGGCCTGTCCAGGGCCTCCTGGGCCCCCTGCTCCCTCCCTACCTCACCCCACTTTGCTCCAGGTCTAGCAGGCACCTGACCATTGGCCTTCTCCTGGCCTGGACCTACATGCCTGTTTTCCTGAACTGGGCTTATCAAGACAGGAGGGTCCACAGCCTTATGGTGACTGGTCACTCTGGGAAGGGTCTCCCCAGTTGGCTGCTTGATGGGGAGCCCCAGAGGCCTCCTCAGCCTCAGGGAGTCAGACAAGTGCCCTTGGAGGGGTGGAAGGGCAGCGTCTGCACCAGCAGAGCCCTGGGTGGCTGTCTCTCCACCTCCATCCCAGATTGAGCTCAGGCTGATGAGCACAGCTCACGCCCAACCCTCCCTTCCCCACCAGGGGCTTAGCCCAGGGCCGAGGAGATTATTCGCAGGGGCAAGAAGATTTCCGAATCCCGCCCAGGCACCTCCACAGCCACAGATGCCCCTGGGTTATCGTGCAGCAGATCTCTGTTACCCCTGCCTGGCCGGGGTAGCTCTGTGTCCCATACCAGGGCTGCGGGAAGACAGCGCTGACCCGGCCCTGCCCTAAATCTCACTCTAATCAGGAAGTGCCTGGTGACAAGGTGGGAACATCCGGAAGCAGGAGGTGGGCCTGGCTCAGTCACAGGCCCTGTAGATGAGGCTCCCACCCCAGGAGCTGTCCCAGCAGTGTCCGAACCTCCTTCCCTGGAGGTGCGTTCTTCCCACCAAGCCCTTTCCCGCCTAAGACGCTAAGCTTTCCCCCTACAGCAGGACTTGGTCTGTCTCCCAGTCTACTTCCCCACCAGCCCACTCCCCTGGGGCTGGATCCCAAGCCTGTACAGCACCCTGCCAGCTGGAGACTGGGGCCCAGGGAAGAGGGTGGGACAATAGACTTCAGAGCATCTCCTGCTGCCCCGCCCGCTAACTCAGTTTCCCCCAGGCCCTGCCACCTCCTCGCCAGGGTGCAGCCTCAGGGTTCCCCCTCAGGGAGCTGCCTTCCTTGGGTCTGTCCCTGGACTTCCCTGCATTTCCCCAAAGACCAGTCCCAGAGCACCCGGCACCCCTATCGCACCCACTGTGCTACGTCAGTTGAAACTGCTAGAACCAAGCAGTTTCAGAACCATGAGCTTTACTTCCAATTTTTATTAAACTTATTAAAATTCATGCCTCCTCCTATTCCCCTAAAGCCCAGTTTCTGTTTGGCCCTGTGCCTGGGGCCAGGCTCATTTGTATGAGAGGCCCAGGGGCCTGCATAGTCCCTGCATCTCCCCCAGCCCTTGCTTCCCCGAGCAGGCAAAGGCTGTGGCTGAATTTCAATCACCAGTGAGCAATGTGGGAGGCCAAGTGTGGGGTGCAGCCTGCCCCTTCCGCCTCACCTCTTGAAGAACCCCACCACTCTGTCCCCACCAGTCCTGGCTCCCTTCTAGAATCTTCAGACCCCTCTGCAGGTTCTAACTTGCTTCTAAGGCTCCCAGTCATTCATTCAACGAATATTTACTAAGTGTCCTCTATATGCAAAGCACGGGACCTGCCCCTGGGGATACAGTTGCGAATTCCCCTCAGGTTAATCAGGAGGATGACACAGATTGTGAAGGAAAATCAATTGCTACAGATACTGACAAAGGAGCACATCTACCCCCATCTACAACTGGCCCACGGATGAGTCCAACCTGCAGGTGTTGGCTAGAGCTGCAAAAACTGATGAACTTTTTTGCCAACATGTGAAAATCTGGAGGGTTTCCATTAAAATATGAGACTTTTGGCTTCTCTTCTGAAAAACAGAAGGCCTGGCAACACCACCCCCTGGCTGGCCTTCCGCAGGGGTTGTTTGGAGCTGTGCCTAATAGTCGGGCCAAGGTCACAGAGCCTCCGAGGCCCACTGAGCCTCGGTCGCTGCCCATGGCGCCTGCGCGAGCCCGCTGGCTCACTCACCCACGGTCCCTTCCACCTGCTGAAGGCATTTACCTGTCCGGCCCCTCAGAGGGCTTTGGAGGGGAAAAGCCTTCTGTTCCATCTGGGTTTGGGGAAAGCCTGGGAGGGGGGGCAAGCTTGGAGCTGGGCGCGGGAAAATCACAGAGAGGGGAGGGGGAGACAGGGTGCCCGGGCGGCTGGGACAGCCCGAGCACAGGCAGAGAGCTGAGTTCTGGGCCTCTGCACTGCCTGCCCGCTGGGGCTCCTGGCTCTGGACTGCCCTGGTTCTTCTGATTATCTGGGACCTGCCTCAGACAGGTGACGACAGGGCTACATTTAGTCAACAGCAGGGGCTCCCCAAGGGTCTAGAGAGGGGAGAGGCTCACCGATGCTGGTGTCTACCTGCTCCCCTCCTCCCTGTGCCTGCTCCCCTCCTCCCTGTCTCTGCTCCCATCCTCATAGGTCTGTTCATCGTTTTCCTCTGCCTTTCCAGGTCCCCTGCTCTAGCTCTTTCCCTCTCCTCCCCCTCCCGCCTAGCCCTGGGCAGACTGTGACCTGATGAGGAAGCATTCTCAGGGGGTTCATGCAGCCAGAAGGCACCCACTGGCCTTCTGACCTCAGGGGATGACCATCTCCCCACCAGTCACCACCTGTGGCGCCCCGACACTCCCTCCCCAGCCCTCCAGTACAGGGGTCATCCGGTCCTGCCAACTCTGCTTCTCCCCAATCCTTCCACAGCCCTGTTCCCACTGCCACCACCTCCTGTGACCAGACACCCCTCAGCTGGGCTCCTGAGACCTGGGCCACCCCGCTCTCCACCCCATTTATGGTCTGGCCTTGTCACTCTTGCACTTAAAACTCTCAGTGGCTCCCCACTGCTGCCCCGTCCCAGCTCAGGCCCGTATTTCCCGGCCTGGTATCCACCGTGGCCACCGCCTGGCCCGGCTCCCCACTTCCCCACCCACCAGGTGTGGACACTCCAAGTGGGTCACCTACCCTGCACGGCCCACCAGAGACTGGCTTCCTCCCATGGGGGGGGACCCTCAAGGGGGGGGACCTGCACCCTCAGCCTCTGCACCCCTCCTGTGCCCCTCCTCCTGCCCTCCAGGCTCCTCCCAGTTCACTCAGGGGTCCCACTCAAGGACACCCTCCTTGCTCCTGAGGCGCCCTTCTCACCCCTGCACCCCACTGCCTCCTCACCCAGCTTACTCCTCCCACCCTTTAGGCCTCTGGGAAGGCCCCCAGCCCCCGCTGGCCTCAGTCTGGGCTGTGACACCGCCTGGGGACTTGCCCTTCAGGCAGTCCCAGCCACTCACTGGTTCGCATCCTGGAGGGCAGAGAGGCCTCAGTGTCTTCCCAGCATCTGGCACAGAGGAGGGGCTCAGGAAAGGTGGAAGGAAGGGAGGAATGAGAAAGGGGGCTGGGGTAGGGGACGGGGAAGCTGGGGAGCAGGGAGGGGGCTCAGCCCTCCAGCCTCTCAGCACCTATCCTCCCGCCCATCCTCCAAGGCTTCATTCTCAAAGTTCTTCAGGCCCGTGCAAAGAGAACACTCTCCCAGGGAGGGCTGCCTGCTCCCAAGTCCCTAAGAGCCCTGACACGCCTGGCCTGGCTGCCTGCGGCTGGAAAACAAAGACCAGATGAAAGCAACAGGGCCACCACCACTGACACTGAGTCAAAACAAATAATTTGAAAAAATAAGAGCCCTGTGGTTCCTGCCAGCAGAGAGAAGCTGAGCAGCGATGCAGGGGATGAAGGGAGCACTGGACGAGAGGAAAGATTCCCAGGAGGACCTGAAGCCGCAGGGGCTGGGTGGGGGTGGGGGGCTTCTGCCTTAGGAAAGATGAGGGGCAGAGAGGGACTCTGAGAAAAGACTAGGATCGATTCACGGAATAACACACCCGCAAATTGCCCGCAGACAGGACGAGAAACAGCTTACCCGACAGGCACTTTGGTGAGGAAGGGGGCACTGCCAATGATGCCCCCCCCCCCCCCCGGACAAGCCAAGGTCACCTACTGCTCTGGCCGGACAGCCCAACCCTGTTTGACCTGCAAGATTGAGAACACACCCCCTCGCTCCCTTTGCTCCAGGCGGGTGACTCCGGGCTCCCAGCACAGGCCCAGTTTCTGCTGTTTCCAGAAGGTGCCACAGGGGCTCGGAGAAGGGAAATAACTCGCCCAGGCCACCCAGGTCACAGGTAGTGCAAATCCAACACCACAACCCTGCCCTGAGGGACCTCAGCCTCAGGCGCTCCAGGAGGTCCAACTCAGGGCCAGGTCCGTGCCAGGTGGAGGATGACAGGTGGCCTCGTGGGCAAGACACCGACTGTCATGGGCAGTGGCCCTCAACCAGGCACGATTTCACCTCCCCATGTCTGGAGACAGGCCCACGTTCTGAGTCATCAGGCCCTGGGAGGAGGGTCAAGGCCAGGGTGGCTGCAGCCTGGGACATTCCCTGCCCCCCACAACAGAGAAGGATGGACACAAAAAGTGCCAAGGCTGAGAAAACCTGCCCTGGGTGGGGGGTGGGGGATGGCAGCCGAGTAAACGCATTAGCAGGAAAGTTCTTTCATCCACCGCGCAGTAAGGGCCATTAAGGCCAGCAAAGCAGGAGGGCACCGGAAAGTGAGCAGAGAGGGAGGCTCCTGAGGAGATGGCCTTTGAACGGAGCTGGACCAAGCAGGGAGGGAGCCAGGAGAGTGAGGGTGAGGAGGGGCTGAGGGAAGCCACAGTCTGCAGTCCTGGGCGGCAGCCTAGATTTTATTCTACAAATGCAACATTGGAGTTGGCACCATTTACCAACTCAAAATGATCAAAGTAACCTTCCTAAAACATCCTTAAAGTGGTCAAATGAGGCTAAGTGAGAAAAGATTTGTATGTATTTTTTCTTTAAAAAGGGGGCTGAGCCAAGAGAGGCGCTGAGGGTCTGCTGTGATGTTTTGTTGGCTGGCACGAAGGTTTGCAACATTTTGATTTTAAAAGTTCAACACTGGATTATCATGTGACCCAACAGCTCCCCTCCCAGGAAAACAAATGTCCAGACAAATACTTGTCCTCCTCCCAAAAAATAGAAACCACACACATGTTCATCTAGAGATAAATGGAGAAAAATGTGGTATAGCAGTGCTGGGAAATATTACTCAGCAATGAAAAGGAGTGAAATGTGAATACCAGCTACAGGAATGTTGAGAACATCATGCTCAGAGAAAGCAGCAGTCATAAAGATTGTATATTATGTGATTTCACTTGTACTCAATGTCTAGAATAAGCAAATCGTCATGAATAAGCATAGAATAGAATAGAACAGAACAGAATAGAATAGAATAGAATAAGCATGTGTATAGAATAAGTAAGTTGCCATGTCTAGAATAAGCAAATCGATGGAGATAGTCAATTAGTGATTGCCCAAGACTGCAGGAGGTGGGGGGGGTACTTGGTAGAAAATAAGAGTGTCTGCTGGTGTGTTTGGGGTGATGAAAATGTTTTAAGATTATACTATGGGGATGGTTCCTAAAAACCATTAAGTCATACACTTTAAATGGGTGAACTTTATGATATGTAAATTATAGCTCAATAAAGCCATTTAAAAAACATTCTGAAATAAAAATCAGGAGATTTTCCCATAAAACCCAGATTGTGGCTTTCCTTGAACACCAGGCATGTCTCTCCATGGCAACAATAGGCTGCTTCCAGGGCACGTGCACCTGAGTCACCCCGGTCCCCCCACTCAGCATTGCCTCACATCTCATCCACATCTCCAGCACCCCATGGACCTGAGACCTGGACTTGAGCCTCCGACTGGAGTGATGAGCCCATAGGTGCTGAAGCTACCAGCCTCACTCTCCCACCCCACACTTGGTCGACTTGGTCCTAGCACAAAGGAGCCCCGGGCACCTGCAGTGACCCCAAGCACAGGGTAGCAGCACCCATGTAGTCGCAAAGCACGTGGGACTTGAAGTCAGAACTGCCACCTATCAGTGCTGTGCCTCAGTTTCTCAGCTGTGAAATGGGGGTAATAGCATCCTCTACCATAGGGTCCCACAAAGGTGATGTGTTCAGAACAAAACACTAGGTCCTCAAAGAAGTGTAAACTGTTGAGTCCATAATGTCCTTGCCTGCAACTTTAAATTTCCAGAAGCTCTAAAATTCTATAGCTTTTTCATAACTCATTTTGGCCACAAAACCTGACTGGGCCTGAACGCATTTAGCAGCAGAGCCAAATCCGATTGGATGTGAGGCGACCGGCATTACCAGCCCTCCCAGCACCAAGAGCCAGAAATAGGAATGCCTGTGTGTCCCAGGTCCTGCTAAGGAGTTAAGCAATGGAGGGTCTGTGTCCCATGTGACCTTCCAAGATCTGAAAGCCAAGAGTTTCAGATCAGGGACTATGACCTGTGTGGTGAAGATGATGATGACAAAGACAAGACCCCAGCCTCTCTTTGTCCAGCATCACGTAAGACCAGACAATTTGTAACACAGCTCCAGGCAAAGGCAGAAGGGAGAAAATGCCGCCAAACTCTGAAGATAAATCTACAGTCCCAGAAGGATGGGAGCATAGAATTAAAATTCAGTTCATCTTCAGGAACTGTGGTGTCCTGGCACACCTGGGTTCAGGGGACAAGAATGGCAGCAGCTGGATAGCTTCAGAGGACTGAGACTGGGGCTCCTCAGCTTGGTCCATGACCTCCTGGGCACAGGAGGGGCTGGAACAGGGAGCTGGAAAGGGGCAGGACCATCCCAAACTAGTCAGGGACTCCCCGCTGGGGCTACTCTAAGCAGGCCCTGCCCCCTGGCAAATGCTCAAGAGTTGGCCCCATATCAGAGAAGACCCGCTAGGCCTCTCCCTCCCTCTAAATTCATCAATGTCTCAACGGGCCTAAGAAAAACACAGCTGCAAGCAACAGCTCGGCTGCAGGTAGAGCTCCTGTTTGCCTGTTCAGACCCCTTGTAAAGAATTAGACTGGCCTTTCCCCTAGTTCCGGAGAAGGAAGTGAACTCCTTGGAATTTCCTCAGTAATAGCAGCATCTTTACTATTCATGAGCTACTTGGATCACTCCTGAGTTTATGTTAATGAGAAGGCTGGATGCGGGCAGGTCACCAGAACAATCAAGCACTTGATTAGAGGGCTGGGGCTGCGAGCCAGCTTGATATCTGACCTCCTGGAGGGCGGGGGGTGGGGCTGGAGACTGGTGTCAAGCAAGTGGCCCACAATTCCATCAGTCAGGCCCAGACCATGAAACCCTGATAAACACTCTGGACACAAAGCTCAGAGAGCTTCTTGGCTGGTTTGTCCTAATTCCATGGGATCAGGTGTTTCAGAAGCCCCGCACTTGAGACTCTCCCTGTCCTCACCCTCGATGTCTCTTCCTTTGGGGAGTCCTGTTGGCGTCCTGTGAGAACACTGTATTCCTAAGGACAGCATTTCCCTGAGTTCCGTGAGTGAATTATCAAATCTGAGGGGTGGTTACCTATAGCCAGATGCCAGAAGTGAGCGTGGCCTGGGGACCCCTTGAACTGGGGGCAGCACTGCTGGGGACCAGGCACCCCAATGCTAGCTCTGGGCAGACTGAGCAGAACCGGGCCAAGTGCACCAGCTGGTGTCAGAACACCCCCTCCTGCCTTTGCTCTTCTGTGGCAGACGCTGCCGGTCCCCCCCACCCCACCTGCCACACCAGAGGTCACCTGCAGCCAGTCCCCAGGCGTGGCTGGTGGCTTCCTTCCTCAAACACATGCTTTCATTGTGGACAAGGCTAGAATTCCAGGTTACTGATGCAGGAAAGACCCTAAGCCAGTGACAAATGGGGGCTTGTGAATAAATACCACTGTCTCTCACTCCACGGGTGTGTGATCCTCGCAGTCTTTTTGGGGGTCCCCCACAGGACTGAACCCCAGGTGCCCACCATGGTCACCTGCTCATCAACACTCCCTCCTCCCTTACTTCTTGCTCTTACTTCTCTACTTTCCAGCTGTACATACTTCTGGAATCACCTCCCAAATAAACTAGTGCACTCAAATGTCCAAGTTAGGGTCTGCTTTGGAGGAACCCAAGCCATTCCTGGGGCTATGAGTCCTCTAGCTCCATTGCCAACCTCCTGATAATCTCCCAATTTGAAAAGCCACTGAGATTTCACAGCCAATCAGTTCCTTTGGACAACCGTTTGTCCCCTACTGCATAATCATCCTGCCTGGTCCACGGCTAAGTCCATACCACACGTGCCTAGGGACCCAGGCCCAGTTAATCAGTATTTCATTCTCTGGCATGGTTACTGGTTCAGGAATGAGTTTATAACATAGTTGGTCCAATCCAAGTCTTCCTTAGAGATTTGCAAGAGTTACTGGGAAGGAGTTCACTCTACCTCTGGAATCTTATGTAAGGCTGGAGCTGCTTGTGACCATCCTCTCTTCACATGAGCAGTCTGGCTGAAAATGATGCTAACAAGAAGACAGAGTTTGGAGATACACATAGATTCCTGATGAGGTGATCAGCTGGATGCAACCACGCCTGAAGCCTATCACTCTGCACTTTTCAATTATATCTACAACTTCCCCTTTCTTCTTTCAGTTTTTGGTTGGGTTCTTGTCATATGCAATCAAAAGACTCTTTAATAAAATGGAAGTATTCATTTCCCTGACTCAGACTGCCGGCTTCTTTAAACATGAAAGTATTTGTTCCCTGCACTATGAGTGAGACCAGGTCTGGACAGGATGAGGGTGGGATGAACAGAGGCTCATCCTCTATGAGTAGAGGATTCTTTCAGCACAGGTCCAAGGTGGTAGGGTGGTTAGTGGAATTAGGGTCTCAGGAAACTCATCTGAAAATAATGGGATGGCTTACAGTAAGAATTACACTTGCCATACCACAAGTAAGCACCAGGAAAAAGCCAAGGAATGAAGTAAAAGACTCGGGGGATTCAAGGCTGCAGGAAGCCTCACAAAACTTAAATGCCAGCTTCCTGCTGGCTAATGAAAAGGCATCACAGCCGACCGCCCTGCTCACAGCCCCTCGTGCAAGGCAGCAGCGGGTTGGGTCGCAAGGCAGATGGCTCTGGCACGTCCTGTCCTTGAACCCACATGCTTCGTGGTTCCTGGGCTGGTGACAGGTCCAGGGAGTAGCAGTTTGGGGGCTCGTAACTTGGGACCTACAGCACAATGGGATTTTCCTGCTTGTCCCTCAGACAGGTCCCTAAAACTCTGTCTGAAACACACTGGCAGTACCCACCTCGCAGCCTGCCCTTCAACTCACAGCTCACTCAGAAAATGACTCCCAAAACCTGGACTCCAAAGAGTTACCTGGTTCTTTTGATTGCAAAATTTCCATTTCTCTTTACTTAACAAAATAGACTCCTGCTGACTTCTCTATGAGGTCTGATTATTTCCTGGAAATGGACATGTTTCTCTTCATGCCAGCGCAATTTTTACTAAAAGCCCACAGTTAGCCAGCCTGTGCAGAAGTGTTCCAAATGACTTTCTTCTTTTCCTAAGATGATCAACCTCATATTGGGGGGAGGAAATGAGGAAGAGCAGACATCTGCCAGTCTGCTCTCACATCCCTTTCGCGGTATCAGACCTGGCAGCTGGGGGAAGAGCCAATGGCCCAGGGAGGCCCTCAGCTGAAGTCACAGGCCAGGGCCGAGGGCTGCTGGCACTGCAGTCACGCCCGCTCCGGAGTTGGTCTTGCTCAGTCCCAAGGGCCCAGAAGAGCCGGGCCCAGTGCGAGACCACATTATGACTTCATGGGCCCTTTCCTCCATAAAAGAAATATTAAAATTTACATTTTATGACTGCAGTGGTATAAAGACAAATATAATACGGTCTGGATTCATTCTGATGTCTTCATTATTATTACAATTTTTTTTTCCTTTCACTGAAAAGTAGTCAAAAAGAGAAGCTTCTGTGGGTCCTTGGAAGTACTGTAAGCTCTCAGCCCTGGGCCAGGAGGCTACCAAGGACAGCCCCACCCCCAGACTGCAGCAATGGGACCCCAACCCAGGGACTGGGAAGGCAGGTCTGCTGATCAGGCCCTGACTCCAGCCTCCTCCACAGAAGAGTCCAAAGCCCATGGTCCCGCCCTCACTGTGACAAGGCTGGTCCCTGGGGCCATACTCTGCTCCCCCAGTTTGTCCAAGGACAGCCAGGACTAACTCTAACAACAACAAATGGAAGCCCCACACGCTAAGGCCTGCTCAGAGCACTTACTAGCTGTGTGGCTGTAGGCAACTCAGTTTTCCCATCTGTGGAATGGACACAATATTAGTCCCTCCCTCCAAGGACGCCGTGGGGAGGGGTAGAGATACGGACACACGCGGCAGGCTTGACCCGGGGCTGGCACAGGTGCACCCTCGTCAATGCTGGCTGTTAAGATGAGCCATGACCGATTGGTTCATTATAAGAATTAGTCATTAATTATAACAATTGGCTCAACGACTCTGCTTTCTCCTCTACCCTAGAAGGCACTGACCTTGGGCTGGGACCTATGGGTACGAGTGGGTCCAGCAACATCAGAAGCCAACCCTCTCCCTTCTCGAAAACATGCTTGCCCACTCCTTCCCCTTCCATAGGAGCAAACCAGAAGCCCAGCCTCCCCTTCCAAGCTCCTGACCCCCACTGGCCCTGGTTTCCCTAAAGGCCAGCTGTCAAGCTGGACAGGCCTGGCACTGAGCTCCCCCATCAGAGTCCCCCCACCAGGCTCTCTCTCCACAAGGCTCTCTTCCCAGGTGCTGTTTCTCCTGGGTTAATCTTCTCACAGGCATGAATACAAAATCCTTTCTCCACCACGTGCTACTTTGGTCTCATTACATCATCCGGCTTCTAATACTTCTCAGTTACTGTTTTCCAAGAACTTAAAAGTCTTCTCCCTCCTGCCTGGTCACTCCTGCAGTGCCATCCTATAAAAAGAGCACTGGGCTTTGAAGTCAGCAGGAGAAGGTTTAAGCCCAGTTCCACAACTGACCAGCTGTGTGACCTTGGGCAAGTCAATTAACCTCCCTGAACCCCACATTGTTTATCTGCCTGAAATGATGGAGACAACCTTATTTTCTCTAGTAGTGGGACTCCCTTCTATTTTTTCAGAGGGGTAAAAACTTTGACAAGATCAGGGAGGCGGTGGGGGGGTTAGGGAAGAGAGGGGGCAAGGGCTCCCACCCTTTCCCTTCCTCCCTACCCCCGCCTCCCGCCAAGAGGCCTGCTGGAAGTGTCTCCTCGCCCTGACCACCAGATTTGCTTTGTGACTGGAATAAGCAAGTTGAGGGGTGAGGGCTGGATGCTTGAGATAAAAGAGGGGGATCCTCCAGGCTTAGTGGAGGGAGAGAAAAGGAGATAGCAGAGAAGGGACCCCGGCTGCATCCTCTCCTCTCCTGCACCTGCCCTTTCACACCTTCCCCATCTTGGAGGACCACTGCTCACCCCGCCCCAGGCCAGACACGGCCAGCAGACACCCAGCCCAAGGGCTCTGGCCACCGGGACATAGGGTCCTTCTCAGAATGATTTTTCAGCTGCCTGAAGAAAAATATGTCAGATGACAGGGGAAACCAGTCACAGTAAATACAGTTCCCAAAATATTCAAGCAAATTTGCTGTGCAGAAATGCGTGTGCCTCTTCATTAACATACTAGGTCACAAGATTCAGCGGAAACCCTAATAATCACGACAACTCTGACGGAGTGCATTTCCAGATGTCTGCAGCAGCTGACCTGAGATGAGAGACACGGATCACGAGCGGCCACGGCATGGGGGTGCCACCACTGCCCTGGCCGCCTCCTCATCTGAAGGTTATGCTCAGCACCAGTTACAGGGCAGAGAAATAGAGGTGCCCGTGTTCCCCCACCAGGCTCAAGGACCTGAGCTCTGCGGACTCCGATCCAGGAACCCTTGAGTTGGAGTGTGTTTTCCGTGCCCACCTGCTCCCACCCACCGCTCCTAATCAGCTCATGTGTCATTTGCCTCCTTGATAGTGGGGGTGCACCCCTACACCCCCTTCCCACTGCCACTGCACCTTCTTGCCTCCCAGTCAGCCTCTTCCCTCTGTTTTTGTTCCACTCCATCTGTGCTGCACCCCGAACCCTCATTCTAAATTGCACACCTCACCCTACCACCCTCTGCTCTGAGTTCTCCATAGCTGCCTTCGCCCCATGGTAAAATCTAAAGACTCTTGCAAAGCACCAAGACCCTCGCCCAGCCCTCCGGCCTCATCTCTCAGCACGTCTGCTCCCCTGCTCTCCAACTACTTTCCTGCCATTCTGCACAGCTTGAAGCTTCAAGAATGTGCCACCCCATGCGGCTTTTGCCCACACAGCTTCCTCCACCTGGAGTGCTCTCCCCAAGTTGTCCATCAAGCAACCCCTTCTTTCTAGGTCTCAGTTCAAATGTCTTCCCCATGTTGCACCCCCACCCATGCCCATCGCCTGGGCAAATGTGGACACCCCTTCTGTAGGCCTCTCACCGCGCCAGTACACAGAGGTCAACCCAACATTTTATAATCATTTATGAGTCTGTGTCTCACGAGATTGCAATCTTCAGGAGGGTGAGGACTAAATCATTCCCCTTTAACTCCCCAAAACCTAGAAGTGCAGTGTCTTGCCCCCCGTAGGCCCAGCGCATATTGCATGGGTGATAAAAAATGAAAAGAAAAAGAAGGAATAGGCTCTTGGTCTCAAATAGCTAGTTATGGGGTGAGTGGGAATGAAAATGGTTACTATACTATGGGAACCCCTATCTTTTCTCTCCTGCCCTGCCCTGCCCTGCCCTTGTGAGGTCTCCCACCCGTGGGAATGACAAGTCACGTGTGCTTTGACCTATGGAGTGCACTCTAATTTCTTCAATTCAGTCTCTGTCATTTGAGGGATCCCTCTCTTAAATATCCCTATCTCAATTAGGGGCGATTACTTCCCTTACCAAAAGGCTCGTTCTTTCGGTTTCATTAAATAGAGAGTTTTTCCAACGCGTGAAGAATAGGATTAGATTTATAGAAATTCAATTTACACTGGGCTTTTTAGGAACAGATCATCTTACACGGCCAAGCCACCGCACTATCCGCCAGGTACCTAAAGGTAGGGTTTGTGTGCTCCTTCCACCCCCTGGCACACTCCCCACTTTAACCCCTTAGGACCTGGATCTGTGGAAGCTGCTCTGGGCAGCTGGCTGCCTCAGCCAGTGGCCTCCCTAGAGTCCTCTGCCTCCATGTCCCTGAATCCCATGATGCTGCTGGGCCCCCCATTCTTCTGAAGACTTGAAATCCCTGACTCTGTGGCCTTTATCTCTTCCCATCCTCCACCCCCACCCCACCCCATCCCCGAGCTTCCGGATTTGTCTACTCATCCAGTTTCCTGCTAGGCATCCCCACACAGATGTCACAAAGGAAAATCTGCCAAAGCAGACAAGTGCCCTCCACCCCAAACAGGGTCCCTGGAGGGGAAATGAAATATCAGGCTTTTTCAGGCCCCTCCCCCCGCCCCCGCCATTAGCATCTAGGTCGGGCACCTGTGGTCTTGCATATGCACCTGTAATTATGGACACCTGGGTCGAGAGAGCACGGGGCATGCACATATGCACAGGGGAGTCTGTGCTGAGGGGCGAGGGGATGTAGGGGTGGCGTCACTCTGAGGACAGACGAGAGGAGAAGCCAGAGAGAGCTACTGAGGGAGAAAGCTGGCCTGTCCCCTGATTCAGCATTAAAAGCTCAGAAACATCCACCAAAGGCTCCAAAATTCTCTTTTCAGCTGGGAGAACTGACAAAGAACCTACCTGGCCTGGGATGGTTGTAAAACTCTCCGCTTCTATGTCCCCATGAAAGACACCGCTGTCTGCCATTTCTCACAAACCCCTCCCACCACCAGACCACAGATGCGCCCCAAACCACGTACTGCTCAGCTTGTGAATACGCTGGTGCCCTCGGGCTCTCCTCCTGCGAGCTGAGCTCTGGGGTCTGGGACTGTGCTCCTGCAGCCCAGGGCTCAGCACAGAGCTGCCCGCACAGACACTCAGCAAGCACACGCTGAGCGAGTGAATAAGTGCAGACAAATCCCCTCTTACAAATTATAGAACTGAGGCTCAGAGAAGGGAATTGACTGGCCCAAGGTCACCCTGGGGACCAGCCAGGACTGGGCCCAAGGGTGGGTCGGAGCCTCCCCACCCCTCTGCTCTAAGCACAGGACTAGTCGGGGTGCGCTGGTGCTGCTCCGCCCGAGGCCCTCGCCTTACCTGAGAGCACCGTGAAGACGGCCGCGAAGGCATTGAGCTTGAGCCCGTCGATGACGTTGCTGGAGTGGAAGAGCTCGAGACACATGAGGCTGAAGCCAACCACCAGCAGGAGGATATAGAGCACCTCGGAGACCACCGACAGCCACAGGACCCCTGCATGACAGAGGCAGAGAGGCCATGAGATGCGGGGTGCCTGCGGCCGCTCTCCCCATGTCTGGTCCATTCCACCCCAGACCTGTTGGGGGGACAAGTCACCTTAGAGTGCACCTCACAGCAGGGTGAGGAGGTCATAGCCACCCAATCTCCTCACCAGGACTGCTCAGGAGCCCAAATCTAACCCAACGCACTCTTGGGGTAACAGCAACTGGCCCAGGGTGGCAAGTGGCCCGCGAGTGGCCCATTCAGATCGGAGGGAAGAGCTTCTGTCCCGAAGCTGGCCGAGAGGCTCTCTCCTCTCATCTGTTAGATGCCTGCGACAAGGAGCGTCTGATGGCCAGGAGGGCACCTGCCTCGGAAGGAGGCTGCTGAGTGGATGGGCGGGACCACCCAGGGCCACCTACTCCATTAATAGACGTCCTTCCATGTGAGGTCATTTTCCTGGTAGCCAAACCGATCAGCATGATGTTCTCCGGTACCTGCATTACGGGCATCCCAACTCATACACACACCCTGCTTGCTCTCAGCACACACCCTCACCTTTATCTGCCCTGTACCCCACTCCACTTTCTGCTGGAAACCACCACAACCTCTACCTTGTTTTCCCGGAGCTGCCATGGTCCTACTTCCTGGGCATAGCTGATTGGTTTGATATGATCATGTGGCCAAGAACTGGCCAATCAAAGCCCTTTTCTAGGAACCTGAGCTTGGAAGCACTAAAGTAGACAGGAGAGTCCAGATGAGAGTCAAGCAGTCTGACCATGTAAGCACCTGGGTCCAGCTGTTCCTGAAGGCCAGCTGCACCCCCAGTCCTTCTAGTAGGTTGGCTTCAAAATATCTCTGAGATAGCACATCTTCCTATCTGCCCAGATTGGCCCAAATCGGGTTTTCGTCATTTGCCACCTGGATTAGGGGACATCGGATGTTTCTCCCATCCCACATTATTCTCCTTCCTACATGCTCCTTACTTGGAGAACCACCCTCCCTCAGTCTATATGATTCAGTTGCAGTAAACTCACATGCTGGACTCATGACTCCTATCTGGTCAAGCAGAGCTCCATGTTTCCCCAGCTCAGTCTTTATGCCTCAGTTTCTTCACCTATAAGATGGGGCCAGTAATGACCTCTATCTCATAGCATTGTTATACTTGAGGAGTCAACTACATGGAGTGGCAAGTAAAGAGTTTATCTTTAGCATATGGTGAGACTCAACTCATGTGCATTTATACATCACTGTACAGGAGGAACACGGTAGGGGCTGAAAATGGAACCCAAGGGCACTTACGTGAGATTAAGGGTAGAGATAGAGTCAAGATGGAGAAATGAAATTGTGGAAGCAGGTGCGATTTCTGAGAAGGGTGGAAAGTAGAGGATGGAACTCCCATGTGACTCACCCTTCAAGCCTCACTAACCACTGTAGAGAAGGGGTGATGGACTCAGGCTTGGCCAGCCAGAGATAGAAGCATGACCCAAGTCAGTATAATGATAGTCACAGGAGTTTTGCTAGAACTATTGGGAAAGAAAATTCCTTTATTTCAACCGGGCTTGAGGTTGAGATGATGAAAAAATGGAACTGACTCACCAGGGGACAAAAGACCTCCTGAGATCAGAGCCAATGTCAAGGATGGCAAAGAACATCCTTGGAGGAAGACTATATCCTATGACATTTGCTTGAGGACCTAGATCCAACCATGCCTGAAGCTGCCTGTCATTTGTTCTTTCTTCTCATGATCCAATTAATTCCTTGCCTTCACTTAAGCCAACTGAAGGAAGCATTTCTATCACCTAAAACCAAGAATCCGGATCTTCAGCTTTTCTATTCTCTGAAGCTGTCAAACATGTCCTTCCTGCCTCTCTGCCTTTCTCACAAGTTGTTCCTTTCTAGGGACATCCAATATCTACAATTTAGTGAATGAAGCAAATAGGCAACAAAGTCTGAGTCCGTATCTGCTCCCTGATGAAGAATCTCGATTCTAAAACACCCACTATCCCTCCGAACACAACAGGGTTTTTAGTGCTGTGGAGAACTTTCCTTTTTTCTTTTTCATTTTGCTTTATTATTATTATTATTATTATTATTTTTGCTACAAAACTGTCACATCTCCTGGGCAAGCCCTTGGGTTTCCGTAAGAGAATAATGTGCTCTTGGCAGCCTGGGCGTTGTTAAAACACCCTCTGGCATAGCACACTCGCTGCCTCCGAGGCCCACTGCTGGCCCAAGGCCCGCCAGGCAGTGGGGAGGAAGGCAGGAGATGCAGGGTGAGTTGGGCCAAGTCAGGAGGGAGGCCGCCCGGAGCCTGGTCTCTCTCCCAGAAGCCTTCACCTCCGGCTGCTGTTGCCCTGCTGGCTGCTGGAGGCCGCCCCTCACCAGGGCGCTGCTCGCTGACTCAGCCACCCCCTGGCGCACGCCCCCCGCGCCAGGTCTCCACCCCTCGCTGCTTCCCCAGAGCAGGGCCCAGCTCTGCTCTTTCAGAAGGGATGGGAGATGGGATGGGGAGTGGGGGCGGGGTGCTCTGGAAGTGAGTTAACCACAGAGAAATAGACTCTGGTATCTAGATGCCCGGCTGGGGTTATGTATGCTTCTTATTCCTGCCAGATTTATTTTGCTGTCTTCCCACTGGACTCAGTGCATCCATATGAAAGTTTCAGGCCACCCAAATCAAGGAAATTGATAACACTAAAAAGAAGAATTGTTGTTATTCTGATAGCAGCAACAGGCATGCTGAGGGCCCGCAGGTACCAGACCTTTATCCTGTGTCCAATCAGACGGACCAGGGGGGCGCTCCGCCCGACCTCCTGCACCTATGGGAGCATTTCTGTCTTTGGGGGATAGTCCTTGGGCACCTGGAGTCTGTCTTGACCATCTTCATCCAGACACAGACATTTCCCTCTCTGCACTCTCACCCACCAGTGGCTCTGCCCTGTGCCCTGGCTGAGAAGACCCCAAGCTGTGATGCCAAGCAGTCCCCGTAGGTCTAGTCTGAAACGCACCCCTGGTGTGACAGTTCCTCGTCCCCCACCTCCCCTTCCCTGTCTTGATTCTCTAATTCCCCAACACTCTCCCCAGGAGCATTTTCTGCATAAAGCACTTGAATGAATCCTCCACTCAAGGTGGGTCTCACGGGAGTCTGGCCTCAGCCCTAGTGGCCACAGGCATTCTCAGCCCAAGAGCCTGGCGAGGAGGCGATGCAGCACCATTTTTCAGACGGGCAAACCCGCTCAGAGGGATTAAACAGCAGGCCTACATAACTGGGTCGTGGTGGAGTCTGGGTTCAAACCCAGGCCTCTGACTCCGGGAACTGTGGGGGGTAGGGAGGGTGTCAGTTGGCAGGATGGAGAGGATGGGGCGGCCTCTTGGAAGTCATATCGCTCTCCCGCTAGGCTGGTCACGGGGCCTGTCTGGGCGGGCTTCCTGGCCACGCTCTCATCCGTCAGCTCGCCAGCATCCCAGATGGTGCCTGAACCAGGATTCCGGCAAGACTCGCACCTCGCCGGATGGGGCAGGAGCCCTTCGGTTCCCAGAGATCCTGAGCCCAGGAGCCACCAGCTAGGGCAAGGAAGGAAGCCACGGAGAGGAGCAGATGGGTCTTGAGGACTCTGGAAGTCAGACCGGGAGGGGGGTGTGAGCCAAGCTGCGGAAGCAAGTGCAGCCCTGAAGGTTTCCACAAAGAAAGAGCCCTGGGCTGGGGGCGCAGGAATGTGGGTGGGGACTACAGGAGGCTTCGCCTCACTTGTGTGAGACCAGGGCAGCCAGGCCGGCAACGACAAGGGTGACACAAGCAGAGAACCGACAGTCCCCAAGGGGCAGACTCGGGGACAACAGACAACAGGTGGCCATGGAGAGGCAGGAGCCCAGAGTGGGTCCACCTTTCCCACTTGGGCACCGGGGCAGACAGACGGTGGCACTGATCAGCAAGAAGGGACCAGCGGAGACAGGCCCCTCGGCCACTCTGCCCAGGCAGAGGCTGCATTTGCGACAGGAGGCAGCCGGAGAGCTCACTGCAATGGGGGGGCCTCGCGAGGCAGAGGCGCTCGCTAAATATTTGCTGTGATTGTCAAATAGATGGTAGCTGGAGGCATGGGAGCAGATGAGACGCCTGGAAAGAGCATGTGGAGCAAAAAAGGGAAAAAGAGGTGGGAGGATGAATACAGGGAACATCAACACTCCACGGAAGTGGGGGGCTGTAAGGTGCAGCGACCCCATGGGTGCCCACCCCTGCCTGCAGCACCTGCCTCGGGCCTGCCCTGGTCATCGGAGCCCATCCCCATGTCCCCTGCCTAGGCTGGATGGCCCAGCCCACCACGCAACCCCAGCAGGGGTTACCTTAGGGTGCTGATCACATGGCTGTGCCTCTCGCCGGGGGAAGGTGGCAAGTGTGTCACACCACACTGAACTGACTGAATCAAAGAGTGGAAAAGCTATTCCCTCTTTCATTCTTTTCCTAATTCTTCTCACTGCCATCAAAAGAGTCTGTGTTTGGCGTGAATGTGTCTCACACTGTCCTCACACTTGTGATTGTTAAAAGAGACAGAGCAGGCTCAGGCCCAGAGTCTCCTGCAGTTGCTAGTTAGACTGGAAGAACATTCTGACAGTTCCCTTCTCCCTGTCCCCAGTCTCCCCCCCCGACCCCCGCCAGCCCAGCCTGGGCCCTTCCCACTCTGCTCTGTGACCGGGGCCAACTCCTCAGCACTGCTCTGCTGGCCTCCTGGCCCTCCGGGTCAGCAGGGGGAGCACCAGCTGGAGAGCCCAGGTGGGAGGCGCGTAGCCACGGTCTCTGCTCTGCTCCCCCCGGCCTGGAGCCACATCTTCTGGCAGTGGCTCCTCCGCCCAGGCCTCCAACTCCGGGGGCTTGCAGTCACAGCTGCCACTCTCACGGGCTCCAGAACACTGCTCCTCCCTCCCTGTTTTCCTTCCTGCCTGTGGTTGGTAGCCGCTCCCTTCTGCTATCTGGGAACAGAAGGACAGCTAGGCCTCCCCAAGATGTCCAGGAAAGGCTTTTTCCAATACATGTCACCCTGGCGTGGGGAGCCGAGGTTAACTCAGGCCCTGTGGGCTTCCAAAGGAACTGCTACCATCACCTTAACTACCCAGAAGAACAAAGGTCAGATGCTAGATGCAGGTCATCTCCAGAAAATACTTTCTATCAGAGAAGCTTATCTTATGCACGCAGACATCTAGAAGCTCTGGTTTGAGCAGAGGAAGCCCCCTCCTCACGTGAGTCCCCCTTCTCTGTCCTTGGTGCCCCAGGTCTTTGTTCCCTCCTTGACTCAGGACAAACCTGGGTGCGTCCCATATAATTTAGAACTTGCAGCCATGTAAGTTCTCCACACGCACCTAGCTAAATGCGTTCTTTTTCTCCCGCTAACCTGCCTGCTACTACTTTGCTTGCTCCGCCAGCCTGAGAAGAACCTCAGAGAAAGAAGGGACAAATCCCTCTCCACTCCCCCACCAGCCTTTGGGGTCCTCCGATTCTCTTAGCCCTCTCCTGCCTCAACAAGGGAGTGCTTCCATCGGGTCAGTGGGAAGATTCTGTTTCCCTGAAATGACCCAGCCTGACCCATCATTTTTTACGGCAAGGAATCCTGGTTTCCAATTAGAGGTTTCAGTCAGTGGTCTCCGTTTGGCCTCCCTCCGCAGCATTTCGCCTGTGATGCAAATTTCCCCTCCGGACCTACTGAATCAGCAACTGTGAAAGGGGGGGCCCATCTATGTTCCCACGGGCCCTCCAGGCAATGCTGATGCGCATGCAAATTTGAGCTTCAAAGTTCCCTTTTAAAAGTGTGTATAAAAACTGCAAAGGAAAAAAAGAGTCAGCGCTAGACAGCAGGTGTTAGTGCCCACGGGGAGAAGCCGTGGGAGATGAGACCTCTAGGGATCACTGCGGGTGCGACGACGATCACTGAGGGTGCGGGCCACGATCAGCCGCGATCGGTGCCCACTATTAGCCGCAGTATGGAGAGCATACAAGGCCATCGGAGGAAGGGCTGGCAGCCTCGGGTGGGCCAGCTGAACCTTGCCTTGATGACACCAGGAGAGGCTCAATAATCACGGAGATGATTGTTTCGAGTCTCCGAAACTTTCCTCTAATGGCTCGATTTGCAGCTGAGAAACAGTGACCTCCCAGGGCAGAAGAAATGAAATGATTTTTCATCAGGTGTAGGGCCTGTGGGTTGACAGCTAATCCTGTTAGCAGCACTTTTTGCCTTTTTAAAAAACAGCTTCATGAAGCCAACTCTGACCCTCCACTGATAGAACTGATAGGTTTGCAAGAATGATTTCCCATTCGTCCCTGTGCCTCCTGGCTAAGATCGCTCCCAGGGCTAATTCGTTGGCTGAGTGGGAAATTGTGGATGGAGACGATGTCTTGGATGTGTGACCTTGGTGGGGGCCTTCCCCTAGCCCTCGGTTTCCTCCTTTGAGAAAATGGGCATAATAAGCCTGTCGTGAGCATTAAATAACAATATATCTACAAAGCATACAAGCCTGATACTTGGAAAGTATTCAAGAAAACTAAGTATTTCTTACTAATAAGTACAGTTATTAGCAATTATGATATTTATAAGAAGCAATGAGGATCAGAGGTCAAGAGTAGGGACCGGGCCAGGCCACCCAGGGTGATTGCCAGCTCTGCCAGTTACTAGCTGAGAGACAGGACGAGTGATAGGTCCCCACTGAAATTCAGTTTTCCCACTTACAATAAGGGACAGATACAGAACCATTTCCTGGCCTGTTATGAGGGTAAGGTCAGCTAATTGGTGCGCGACATGCTCAGGGCAGTGCCCGGCACATAGCAAGTGTTACGTAAGTGGCGACTGCTACTATTATTGCTGTCATTGTTATTCCCGTGGGATGCAGCCAAGGAGTAGGCAGCTTGGAACAAGGTGCATCTCAGCCACGGGACAAATAAAACCCTTATGGGGATTCATGAGAAACTTGCAAAATCATGAAATCCCAAGATGCAAAGGCATTTCAGGAGAAAACATTTTTCCTCAAAATCCATCAGTTTAATATGTCAAATCAATAAGTCGTGGCAGTGGCCGCTGGCTGTGGGCTCAGCGACACACCCCTGAAACCAAGCATGTTCAATCATGTAAATCATGCGGCCGGGACCTCCGGAGCTGGAGTGGTTCCGTGCCGGCTGCTGTTTGCAAAATGTCAGTGCTGGGAGCTCAGAGGCAGGGATGCCCAGGATGGCCGTGCCACAAAGCAGGGTGGGGGCAGATTCAGGTAGGGGGCAGGTGTTTCTTCTCCCAACTTTCTTGATGTCCATGACTTGGGGCCGGGGGTGACTCTGACTGGGGGATGGGGCAATTCCAGCTTAGGTGCAGGGGTGGAGGCCGGGGGAAGCACACTATTTCAAAGAGAAGCTGCGTCTGGACCAGACGATGACTACACAGCATGGCAGCCTCAAGCCCAGGCTGGAGGCCACAGTGCCTCTGGAAGGCCCCTGAGTGCCCGTGAGCCTCAGTTTCCCTCCTGGCAAAACAAGTGGTTTCCCCAACAGGCTGCCAACAGGCCGAATGCAGCCAGCAGAAATATCTTGTTTGGCCCACACAGTATTTTAAAAATATCTGAATTCATTATCAACATTTAAAAATAGGAGATTTCACATTAAAAATCCAAATTTCTGGGTTCGTTTGCAAAATGAGTGGATGTAGCAATACTAGACCTGTATCCCCACAAGATATGACTGTGGGGCTGGGCTGGCTGACCCCCCTCAAACAGGGCACGCCCTTCCTGGTCAGCATAGGCCCCACAGTCCCTTCCCTCCTTCATGGGCCCTGCTCTTGTGAGCCCTCGTGTTTACAGCCTCCTCTATAAAGGTCTAATGTCGTTTCTGTCCCAACATTCCATCCATGAAGTATTTCAAGACCCTGTATGTTCCTCCCCAAAAGATGGGGTGAACCCTGTTCCCCAGCTTGCTCAGGGATGGAGGGTTCTAGCAAACCTCACCCACCCTACACATGAGGGTGCCAATTTTTCAGATTTAGATTAAAAAGAAAGGCATTCAGCTCTAAAAATAAGCCCAGACTGATTTAACTGAGCAAGAGCATGGCTCTGACAGCTGTCTGTCCATCCCTGCCCACAAAGGCTCAAGAGGGCTGGGGAGCTGCCCAGGTCCCAGCCCTGGGCATATCCTCTTAGTGGGTCAGAGCCTTTAGGCCTTGACAGGAGGTCATGGGGGAGACGCTCAGTGGCCACTGCTGTGGGGTGCACAGAGATGCTGGGTAAGGGAGCACTTGGGAAGAGAATGTCATTCAAATGCCAATCCGCACGCTACCCTAGAAACAAGGCCCTAGTGGGGCTGGCTTCTGCAGCACCGTCTTTTTGAAAGCCATCCTTTCCTAGGGGCTCACACCAAGTAGGGCACTGGAGACAAAGCAGCAGCGGCAGCCCCTGGGAACTGTGAGGAATGCAGATTCTCAGCACTCCCCACCCAGACTGGCTGACTCAAGAACTGCATTTTAATAAAATTCTGATGCAAATTCAAGTGTGAGGAGCCCTGGTCCAGAGGATGGAGTTGAAATATCTTAGTGTCACTTCAGTGCACCTGGAGAGCTTGTCCCCAGCAACTCTGCCCACCTCAATCCTCAGCACTAGCCGCTTGCTGAATCTTCCATGCTCCAGCACAGCAGCACCTCTTGGTGTGCTGAACTCTTCTGGGTTTGGCTGAATGAGGGCCCCAAAAGATCCCCATGCACTAACATCCAGAACCTGTGACTAAGTTGTCCTATGTGACAAAAAGGACTTAAGAACTTGAGATGTGGACATTATCCTGGTTACCCTGGATTGTCCTGATGGGTCCAGTGTAATTACAAGGCCCTCATAAGAGGGAGTCAGGAACAGGAGATGTGACACAGGAACAGAAGTTGCAGTGAGACGGGGCCACAAGCTAAGGAATGCAGACAGCCTCTAGAAGCTGGGAGGAGCAAAGAAGCAAGGTCTCCCCTGAGCCTCCAGAAAGGAATGCACCCCTGCTGACACTTTGATTTTAACTCCACAAGGCTCATTTCAGAATTCTGACCCCCAGAGCTATACGATAATAAATCCTTATTAGTTTAAGTCAGTAAATTTGTGGTAATTTGTTACAGCAACAATAAGAAACAAATACACCTTCTTTCTTTGTTGAGGATCACCTCCTCCCAAAAGCCTCCCCTGATTATCCCAGCCCCTGCCGTGGGCCCCAGATGGCCCTCAGCAAAGAAGGAAGCTTCTCTACCACTTCCAGGTAGATACTTTGCTGAAGCCTAGACTTAGAGTCAAGCTGATCTGTATTTGACCTTGGACCCTCATCTAACCCTAAGCCTCAGTCTCTTTGGCTCTAAAAGTGGAATCAAAACTACCAGTTGCATATGTTTCCTTGGCAAGTTAATGCAATTACACCTACATATACCCCCACCATCCCCTCTTCTAGTTTCTAGCACATGGTAGGTCTTCATCAAATGGTACAGGGAAACGAGTCCTCCTCCAAACTCAGAAGTAGACAAAGGCTTGCTATTGGCACAGATTTCAGCATCTCCTTATTGCCCTGGATTTCTGCAAGGCTCCATCCCTGTCAAGTCAGAATGGCTCTAGCAAACATGCCCTTTAGAAACTGCTTTGTCGGAATTCGGGGACAATCACTGAGCATTTGAGATGTGTCATGACGACCTTGGCCTTCAGCATCAGACTATAATGATTTTTCTTTCTCTTCAAGATCCAGAAGGTTGTCTTGAAAATAAACCCTGGTCCACACAGGAGGGGGCCTTGGGAGGTAGACAGTAGGGATGAGTAGGGGGAAGGATTTAGAAAACCAAGGTTAGTTCTGGACCCATCCACACTCTAACCCCCCATCATCTCAGGCAAATCCTCTTACCTCTCTAGGCCTCCCCCTCCTGCCATCTCTGAGGCCAAGGAATAGGACAGGGTGGGCCAGAAGTTCCTATCTGAACTCAAGACAAGTGTGTGAGAATTTTGTTGTTGTTGTATATCTATTCTTTGTTTTGTTCCTTCTTGTCTCTCTTTCCTTCTCTGTGTATCTCTCTTTCTCTCTCAGCATTTATAGTATTTAAATTTTTTAAATCAGATGCCAACACTTAATAATGGTAAAATCCCATGAAAATCTAGATTCTTTAGAAAACCTGGCAGGTCTACATGAAGAAAAAGGTGGAAGCTGAGTGGTAGCTGCCTCCTGTAGGCAGAGCAGTTGTTCTCCAGTTTACCACAGTCTCCACACTTCCCTATAGTCCTGCCACAGAGACCAGGAATCACTACCCAAGAAATCACCCCAGAGTACAGGCATGAAACAAATGAGAGCTGGAAAAAAGCAGTGAGAGGGAGGAAGACGCCAGATGGTATGCAGTCAGGGGGATAGAGGAGGCCAGAAAAGGCAGTGCTTTGAAGAGCCTTCCAGAAAACTCCTTCCTACTCCAGCTGCCACCTGCTCCATGAGTAAAGAGTGGTACCCTCAAAGACATGTCTGTGAATATAAAATGGGACTGGGCACTATGGATGAGAGAAAAGAAGGAAAAAGCTTACATGCTGTGAGGTGGCAATGTGCCCAGTGGTTAAGAGGATGGTCTGGGTTCCAGACCACCTGCAGGCAAACTTCAGCTCTCCTAATGACTTGTTGTGCAGCCTTGGGCAAGTTATGTCACCTCTCTGGACCCTAGTTTCTTCACCTGCCTCATAGGGTAGCTGTGAAAATTAAATGAGCATGGGCCTCCCTGGTGGCGCAGCGGTTGAGCGCTGTTCTGTGGAGCTGTCGGCAGCAGCGATGCGAGTTCCACGCCCAGCCAGGGAGAATCCCACATGGTGCGGCAGACCTCTCCTGCCTCGCCCGCTGCTCCCCTCAGCGGTGTATTTCTGATCTGCCTGTTCTGCTCCCCATTCTGTCTCTGGTGAACCCTCTCGCCACCCCCCACCTCTGGCCTGTACCCCAGCTTGTATGTATAAATAAATAAATCTTTAAAAAAAATTAAATGAGCAAAGTAAAGAGGCCTAACCAAGGCTTAGCTCATGCTGGGGCTCAATATGTGAGATATCAGATGAAAACACTGAGGCTTGAAAAGAAGAAAAAGAACTCATCTGTTTCAAGCCTGATAGAACCAAGCTGTGGGGAGATACCGTCCGGCTGGTTGAACTGGATTCAACAACTCCCCGGAATCCAAGACCAGGTAAGCTGGAGCCCTCTGTTCTTTGTGCCTGGGGACCTTGCTGAATCCAGGGTCCCCTGCAGCCCTAATGACATTCAGATTTATCCTCCCCAATCCTGACCTCTAAAGTAATTGTCCCTTTTCCCTTGAACCACCTGAAAAATTGCCACCACCCAAACAAACATCCCCACCCCAGAAGGGTAAGGGAGGAAGCAGAGAGGAACACGGCTTAGATCCAGCCCTCTGGGAAGCCCAACACCCAATAACCACAGTCATGTATACCTCACTCAAGGATGGCCAAGCACCCTGCTGCACCCTGCAAGGTAAAAACTTGTTTCATCTCACAACAACCCTATGATTTGGGTGCTACTCTTATCTCCAAGTGATAGAGGCGAGACTGAGGGCACAGGAGCCAGGGTTCCCCAGGGCCAGCTGGCCTGCGCCTTCCCAAAACAGCCAGCGCCTCCTGATGCCCCTGGTGGGTGGCCTGGCTACTTCTTCCAACAAGCATTTGAGAGAGACTCTCCAGTCTGTTTTATAAGACAGGACTCTGGCGCAGAGGAGGAAACAGATTTTCCCAGGGCCCCACAGTGTTGGCAAGGGGCGTTGGGAGTGGCACAAGCTCTGTCTGTGACCCCTCCTGCTCCCCTCAGGGATCTGTACCTTTCCTGGGTCATGGACCCCATGGTATCTGAAGAAGCTTAAGGACCCTTTCTCCAAATGATTTTGAAAGAATAAAACAGAGAATTGCCAAGGAAACCAATTACATACAAATGGAGTTGTTGAGACTATTTTTTTATAAAGCACATGTATATTAACCTACATGCTCTTTATTAATGCACAAAATAACAAGCTCTAGCCCAAGTCCAATAGCTTCTAGAACTTAAAATAGCCAGGAAGAAAGTAATATTTTAAGGTCTCCAAAAACCCTTCCGGTGATTTGAAAACCCTGTGATTCTGGCTGGTGACAAAGTCCCAGGCAAGGAGACCATGAATCATGAAGGGAAATGCTAACTGTCAATTAGAGAATAAAGGGTACTATTTTGTCCCCCAAGTCCTTGGATCTTCTAAATTCTGCCCGCTGAACTCTTGGGAACCTCCAGGTCCAGCATCTCTGCCTAAAGCCCTGATTTAGTTGCACAGACGTGTAAGTGGTTGTTGTCCAGATGCCTGTTCCCAGGTGGACTGCCAGGGAATCTGGTGCTGCAGATGTGAGCAGCAGCTGGGAGCTGCATTTTGAATGAGTGCTCTAAATGACCCCGATGCGTGGGCCATATTTTCAGAAAGAGGTGTATATTCAAAGTGTAAATACCATCAAGTCTGTCCCTCATTGCAACCATCCGGAGGGTTCCCATCACACTTGGAATAAACCCCCAACTCCCCGCTTTGGCTTTCGAACCAAGATTGTCAAGCCACTGCCTACCCTTGGCTGGACCCTCACCCACACACACCAGCCACCTCAGGGCCTTTGCACTTGTTGTGCCTCAATCCAGAATGCTCTTCACCAGCACAGCTTGGGTGACTGCTTTCAGCTTAGAGGTCACTGACCACTCCATCTAACTTAACCATCCCCAACGGTCACTTTCTGTCCTTGACCCTGCTCTAGTTTTCATTATTTGAAATGGTGTCCTCTCTTGGTTTACTATGTGTGATCGACGGCCCCGCCCCAAGCGAGGACGCCATGTGAGCAGGGATTTCACGTGTCATCTGCGCTATCTCCTAGCACGCTGACTGCACAGGAGGTGCCCGGGAAATATGTGCTCAATGAATGAATGAAGAAATGGCACGAGCCAAGAGGAAAAGAGGACTCTGTCAGCAGTAAAATGGAGACTCTGTTTCAAGGAGGGGGAAGTCGCTGTTGTGAATGCGCCCAAAGGTCCAGGGGAAGGAGGGGGGCGATGAGAAAAGGCCACCAGCTTTGGAGATGCAGACTCCTCTGTGACATCTAGAAGGAGGGAGGTGGATTCTTCAGACAGGCTGGTGCCGTGGGACTCTGGCATCAGGGGAAGGAGTGGGCGGTGGGGCTGGGGGAACAGAGGGCAATGGGAGGCAGTAGTGGGGGCACTTGGTCATCTGCAGTCAGCGGCTTGCTCACTCATTCAATTTCAAGTGGGGGACAAGAGCAGGGCTCTGGAGCCAGACAGTAGGAGTTCAAATCCCACCTCTACCTACCAGCTGTGTGATTTGGGGAAAGTTACTTCAATCTTGCTGAGCTCTTCCTCACCAGCTTAAAGTTTTGCCCAAATGTCATTTCTGAGTGATGGCTTCCCTGACAGCACTATTTAAAATTGCCAACACCCTCCCCATCACTCCCTAGCTCTTCCCTTTTATTTTTCTCCCTAGTATTCATCACCATTCAGCAGTCAAATGGGCCTTTCTGGAATGAAAATCAAATCCTCTCCTTGAAGCCCTCCAATGCTCCAATGGTTACCTGTTACACACAAAATAAAATCCCCATCTCCCAGGACCCTAAGTGGTCTGGCCCCTGCCCCCCCCCCGCCAGCCTTATTGCTCTTCCTCCCTGAGCCTCTCTTCTAGTCACAAAATATAGAATTCATTCCCACCTCAGGGCTTTTGCACATGCTTTTCCTGTTATTGATAGAAACATGGGTACAAGAAATCTCTTCCTTTCCTCCTTCAGTACAGGCACTTGCCATTAACAAGCGGGAGCTGCCACTTTGCTCCCATGTCAAGAAGGAAATAAGATTCAGTGGCAGCTCTCTGGTCACTGGGAGGCCCACGCCCAGGGTGAAGGGCGAGACTGCAGCTCGACTCCAGCCAATAGGCAGGAGTGTGCACCCAGTATTGCCAGATCTTCCAGTCTTTCAGGAGATTTTTATGTGAAATCTCCCTATTTTGAAACATCAGCAATGAACTCTCATGTTTCAAACACCAAGTAAGTCAATTAAACAGAGGCAAGCAGTGGTGGGCTCTAGGACACCTATTTACCACCCTTCCCAGAACTCAGAAACCCTGTCAGCACTGGGTCCCCTTCTCTTGATTTTTCAGATGGCAAAAACTCACCCCAAAGAGGGAACAAGATCACACAGCTCCTAACAGCACTCTGGAGTCCAACCCAGAATTTCAGATCCCCAACAAGAGACATGTCTTAAACTCTTGTTCTGCCCTGAGCTAGCCCACACAAAGGGGAAATGCTATT
Organism: Scalopus aquaticus; assembly: GCA_004024925.1. Taxonomy (NCBI): domain Eukaryota; kingdom Metazoa; phylum Chordata; class Mammalia; order Eulipotyphla; family Talpidae; genus Scalopus; species Scalopus aquaticus. Next base: position 69,447 of record PVIJ01006023.1, read on the forward strand.
CAAGTTCAGGTTGGTATTTTTAAGGCATGGACAGAATAAGAAAAAAAAATGTTTGTGGGTAGGAATCTTTTAGGGCTTATCTGCAACGGTGCATGGAGAGCTGCCCAGCACAGAAGACAGACTTCTCTCTGAGTAGGACATTCATCTCGGCAGTGGGAATGCTGCATGATTCGGCAGGAGTTTCCCTGGCACTTGGAATCTCTATTTTATTACTCTGGGTAATAAAAACGGGTGTCTTGCTACCCCTCTCCCCACCACCACTTTGGCCAAAAGGATTCTGGTTTTATCACTCTAGCAGAAGATTCTAAAAATATCTAGACTCATCAACTCCAGGGGTTTATTCTCTCATCTGGGAGGCACCCACAAAGCTTTTGCCAATAAAAATGGCATTTCCTTTGGTATTTTTAAAGATCAGAGAATCTAAGAGAATATGCAAGCTGGACAGGGCCTTTGAGATCAGAGCTTCCAAATGTCTCATGTTTCAGATTTTTAAAAAAAAAATTTTTTTTAATTTAAGGAGGCCCCAAAGGTTAGGTTTCCAGATAATTCACAAAAGAAGAAATGAACATAGTTAAAATCATATGGAAAAATAGATCACCCTCATTAGTGATAACATTTGAATTAACATATCCATGAGATAGCATTTCTAACCAGCAGACTGAGCAAAGAATTTTCAGTTTCTGGTAAAGATGGTGAAGGGCAAGCATGTTTCCTCTGCAAGATCATTTATTTCTCACTCAATAGCCAAGACAACCCCGCCTCTCGCCCCCAAGCGCCCCAGGTGCGTTGCAGACAGGAGGGAGTGCGACTTGTCCCGGCCATGTTCTCTAAGCAGAAACATGAACGCTTTTTGAGAAAATACAGAGAAAAGCTAGTGTGCGACCCCTGCGTGTTAAAGGGGGCCTGGAGAGGTCCTGTGTGGAGACACTGATGTGTGTTCATCAGCCTGGCTCCCTAAGAGACCAAGTTAGCCTCAGCCTCAGGCCCTTGACAGCTTATGATTTCCTCTGGAATATTCTTTCCTTGTATCCTCACATGGCTAACTCTTTTCTCCATTCGGTTCTTGGCCCAAATATCATTTCCTCAGACAGGACCCAGAAAGTTCCAATCTACCTTACCTTCCTCTCCCTGACCTCCCCTCTCTGACATCTGGCATTTAATTGTCTTCCCATGAGCGTTCCCATTTTTAAATGATTGTGTTTTAGCTCAGTTTCCTCATATGTGAAATGGGCAGTAGGACTCAACCCTCTGACATGCCTCCAGGGACCCTGGTAGGCACTGACACCCCATTTCCACCACCACTCCCACTCCTCAGCATCCCTTCCGGGAATAGCACCGGCTTTCCCCCCTGCAGACCACCGACGCGATTCTTGGTCCTTGTGCTGTGCTGGAGCAGGCCACGCCCTCCCAGTTCCAACAGACTGTGATTGGTTTAGGGGTGGACACGTGACTCAATCCAGGCCAATCAGAGCCAGTCCCAGACTTAACTAAAACATCTGGGGAAAAGGTGTTCCCTTTCTTTTGAGGGGTGGAAATCTGGAGCCCGGGTGGAGGGCGGGGGTAATCTTTGCCCCTGCAGAGCCCACCTGAGACGCCAGCACAGGGATGCCAAGCTGAGAGGCAGGGCAGCATCTGCCACACAGCCTCGCGGATGCAGCGGCGCAGGACTAGCTCTACCTCTGAACTGCGGAGTTACCTGAAACACTAGATTCTGTTTGGTTCCCGTCCGTTGGGAAGACTTTTCTGTTCTTGCCACCAAAATGGCCTTTAGCCCTCACCATGCCTGTAAGGTTGTTTGTCACAGGTCCAGGAATGTATACTTATGGATACGTGTCCCCCCCCTGGACTCTAAGCTCCTGGGACAGGATCCCACTGCCCCTCCACTAGCTGCCCCAGTCCTGACCACGTGACCGGAGGAGCCAGACAGCAGAGCAGCTTGGGGACCTTAATTGGGGAGCTGCTCTGTCAGCCCTAGACGCTTCACACTGTGTGATCTGAGCAATTAACCTTTCTGCAGAGGCCAAGGCCAATTATATCCCAGGGGCCATCTGTGACATCTGTGTAACAGGCCAAGTGCCGCAGCCTGACTGCCTTGCTTTTTACAGGACAAATGTGGCATCATCAATCTCTGCCATCCCCACTGCTGTTGCCTCCACCCAGGCCTCTGTCTTCCTCATGACGGCAGCAGCCTCCTGCCTCCTCTCCACTCCCTGTAGCCCTTCCAGTCCATTCTCCGCAAACTCCTCTCCTCTCACCTACAGCTTGCCCAGCCCCCTCCAATCCCCTAAATTCCCTGTGCAGTAGTTACTGACCCCCTCCTGGGCCTATGCCCTCTGCACTACCTCCTGCTCCGACTTTGGGTCAGCCGTGTGACCTGCTTTGGCCAGCAGGGTGTCAGTGGATGAGACACAAGCATCTTGCACAAGCAGATGTGCCTCTCACTTGCAGTTCTGTGATCGCCACAAGGTCATGCCCAGGCTGACAGCCGGAGGATGGGGGACCACAGAGTAGGACCACATGCTCATCATCCCAGCTGAGGTCAGTCAAGGTCGGCAACACTCAGTCTAGATGTGTGAGCAAGCCAGCCAAGATCGACAGATCGCCAAGCCAGCCTCCCCGAGTGTGTGAGCTGACCCTGCCCCTCGGGGCCAGGGATCCTAAGCAGCATTACTATCACAAGGGCTAACTGATAAGTCTTCTCATCCCCCTAAACACCCTGCGCTTTTCAAGGTGCTCTGGCATGTCCTCCACTCTGGTTTCTCTCTGGTCTATCTGGCCAAGTCCTACACACCCTCGACACTCAGCTCAAGGGCTTCACCAAGGAGGCCCTGATACGGTGGTCCATAGCTCACTGCTTTATGCCCTCGCAGTGCACTGCTAAGACAGGTGACCCTGACCATGAGCCTTAGGCATAAGGACGCCCCATCTCCCCACCAGAGGTACCTGAACACACATCGGTACACATACCTTGTCAGTCTGCTTTGTACCATGACAGCCTACCTCTGACTCCCCAGTTACCCCTGTTCTCTGCCCAAGCCCCAGGTCAGGGTGCTCACACTCTCTTTAGCTACTGCCCACTTCTCAGGAAGCTGCCAGACCCTGCCACCCACACTAGCCTGATGAGACTCTCTCAGAGCTTCTTGGAAACCAGAATGAAGCCTTTGGGTTGTGTCACCCAGCACAATCTGGCCCCTTTCCACTCCAGCCTCATCTCCTCTCACGCGCCCCTTCTCACTTTACTCCGGGAATACTGGCCTCTTTGTTGCTTGGCTGATCTGTGAACATATTGGCAGTCTCCTGCCTCAGGACCTTAGCACCTGCTTTTCCTGCGGCTTCAAACATTCTTTCTCCAGAAATCCTCACGGCTTATTCTTCCACCTCTTTCAGATCTTTGTTGAAATGTCACCTTCTCAGTGATGGCTCATCTGGCTACTCCAGCTGAAAAGTAAACGAGCCCTCACTCCCTGCCACTCTCATTGCCCCTCCCCCTGCTGTACTTTCCTTCACCTTTATCATCATCTAATAACACATGTAACTGATGATTTCTTGTTTTGAATGTTTGATTCTCTCTTCAAGAGTGTAAGCTCCATGCAGGCAGGGTTTTTTCTCTTTTATATACCACTGCACACTAGCATCTTGACCCACCTTTAGCATGTATTAGACGACTCAGTATTTGTTTTAAAAAGCGGTTAGCTTGTCAGTCATATGACTGACCAGGTCTGACGGCCACCCCTGCCCCGTGGTCCGCACCCACCCTCCCAGCATACCCGGCAGCCTGGCTAACCCTGGGTAAGGACCCTGGGTAAGGCAATTGCCACTACACCTGGTTGTCAAGTCTTCAGTCTCCACAAAGCTCTGGTGTGTAGATTAATATACTCAATAACAATATTAAGAGTAAAAAATTATTAGGGCACAAAGATAGCAAGTGTGAGTGAGAATGTGGAATAATGGGTATTCTCACCCCAAGTTGAGGAAGTATGAATTCATACCATCACTTTACAGAAAAATTTGACTTTAACCAGTATAATAGAAGATATTCACACCCTATGACCCAGGAATCCCAATCTTATTTATATACATTAAAGGAATTCTGGCACCATACTACAATTTCAAGAATGTTCATAGCAGCATAGTTTGAAATGGAAAAACAAAAGCTGGAAACAAGCAAATAGCCATCAACAGTAGAATGGATACATAAATCATGTCGTGTTCACACCAATGAATACCATGCAGTGAAAAGAGATAAATTATGACTAAATACATTAACATGGATGAATCTCAAGAATAAAATATGAATATGTTATAAAACAACGCATATGTCTTGACCCAAACCTGAAGCAAATCTAAGCAAAAGTATACAATGTGCTTAGTTTTGCGTTAAAACCATAAACTAATGCAAGGGTATTACTAAATACAGAATTCAGGAGAGAGGTTCCCTTTGAAGGATGGGCTATGGAACTGGGGTTGGGGAACCAGAGCTTCAAAGCAAATGGCCAGATTGCTTAAATTGATGATCAATACATAGATGTTTGCTGCTTTTTACTATTGTTCCTCTTAATTTATCTTCATAAATATTCTTTTGTATCTATTCCAATATTTAATAAAGTCAATTTTTAAAAAGAAAAACAATGAGTAAGAAAGAGTAGAGTAGGGGTTAGCAAACTACAGCCCACAGTCAGTCCGGCCCATCTCTTCTGTTTGCAAATAAAGTTTTATTGAAATAAGTACAGAACAAGTATTATTGGAACACAGACATGTCTATTTGTTTATGAATCGTCTGTGGCTGTTTTCATACTACAATGGCAGAGTTGAGTGACTGCAACAGAGACCATATGGCCTGCACAGATAATATTTACTATCTAGATATTTGCTATCAGGCCATTTTTATTAAAATTTTGCAGAACTTCAGGCTACAGTAATGAGCCAAATTCAGAGACTAAAGTTATTTTGAGAATTTTTACTTATTTTTTTAATTTAAAAGTAATACATGCTCATTATGAAGAATTTGAAAAATACAGAAACATGAGAAAAACAATAATTTTCTATATAAGATGACCACTCAACAATAACTACTGATAAAGTGTGGGGATATTTCCTTCCAGGTTTTTTTTTTTTAATGCATTAGTAAGTTCCCCCCCCCCCTCTATATCCAGGAGCACACTGATTATACAATTTTGTACCCTGCTGCTTTCACTTAATATCATCTCAGGAGCATTTTTCTGTGTGGCTTAATTACATTCAATTTTTGCTATTATAAGTAATGATGCGATTAGTATCCTGTACACACATTTTTGTTGACAATATGAAATATTATATAGTCATCCAAAATGAATTCCCCAAGGAATTTTTAATGACATAGAGACTGTCACTACTACATTATTTATATCAGAAAAAGACTGGAAACATTATGAATGGCCTGGCAGTAGGAGAATCATTACAGAAACTTGGTACATCATTGAATAGAATATTCTGTGGCTCTTAAGTATGAAGATCGTGAAAAATGGGGCAGTGGGGGGAAGGCTACCTTTCCTGGCTTCAGTTTCCTCATCTGCAAAGCAGGGCTAATGCCTTGTAGAGTTATCTTAAAAGGGTTAAAGAAGATGATGCTTTTAAAACATTTAGTACAAATGAGCCTGGCTGTAGATTGTGTCCTCTATGCTAGAGCTCTTAGTATTAAAAATAATGACCTCTAAATGGAGAGAAAGGATACAATCAGGCTGAGAGTTTAGTCTTGCATCCTCCCAGCTGCTAAAGGTTTTTGAAGACGGCCCCCAGGCTACACCTACCCTAAGGAAAGACAGCACGTGTCTGAAAGGCCCCATCCTGGTGGCAGACAGCACTCCTCCAGCTCAGCTTCGTAGCCCTGTGATTACTGTCCCGTGTCATCTGTGAGATCATCGAAGGGCTATGATTTCAAATGGGCTCTGATGAGACCTTACCAGCAACTAAGAAAGGAGAAAATGGCTCTTGACTGCAGACATAACTAAGCTGCTACCACACAGTATTGATCAGCGCTGAGATGAGCCCAAAATGAGTGATGGGGCAACTATTGGTGGGGACAAGAGATCTCTCCCATAGAGGAAGTGTGCGTGTGTGTGTGTGTGTGTGTGTGCGCACGCGTGCACGTGGATGCACATGTGTGTGCACAGGAATGTACCCATATTCTCATGCACACATGAAAAGTTGATTTCAAAAACAGGGAGTAAGGAGAAAGCAACCCGGTGGGCTCTGAGCACATGGCACGCATCCAAGGGAGGCTGGTGATTTAGGAGGAGCTTGCCAGACTTCCATTTCAGTTCTGGAAGAAATATTTGAAAGCAAAGAAATCCATGAGCAGCAGAAGGCCTTGTGGGGCCATAAATAAAGGTTGGGTATACAGGCAGGGCGGTGAGCAAACAAACCACAGCGGAGTCAGCCTGACTTCCTGGGCTCATGGGCCACCAGCCTTCATTCATTCCACAAATGGACACTGAGGACCTACTGTGTGCCAGGCACTATTCGAGGCTCTGAGGACATAGCTGTGAATGAAGCAAGGGGTCTGCTCCCTTGGGAAGGCCAAAACTAACAAGCATTAAGAAGTCAATGAGGGGCCTCCCTGGTGGTGCAATGGGTTAAGTGCAGCGCTGTGGAGCTGTCAGCAGCTGCAGTGCAAGTTCAATGTCAGGCAGGGGAGATTCCCACACGGTGCAGCAGACCTCTCCTGCCTCATCCACTGCTCCCCTCAGCAGTGTACTTCAGTAGATCTGCCTGTTCTGCTCCCCACTCTGTCTCTGGTGAACCCTCTCACTGCCCCACACCTCTGGCCTGTACCCCAGCTTGTATGCCTAAATAAATAAGTCTTAAAAAAAAAAAGAAGTCAATGAGATCTTGCCAGGTGATACACATGGCAGAGTGCATGCCTCTGCTCCAGACTCTGGAGCCAGACAACCTAGTTCAAATCCACGCTCTGCCGCTTCCTTGAGCACATGATTTGACCTCTTTGTAGTAAAAAGATACCAGTGCACAGATTAGTCCCCTTTGCAGTTGGGCAACACCCCTTTAGTGTCTGTGGGCCACCTTGCTCTTAGCAGAAATGGAGTCACCTCATCTGGGAGCAGCCAATAAGAATGCCTCCCCACCGCAGCCCTTCGGCTGGAGTTGGGACCAGCTCTGTGGTTCAGTGTCTGCTCCAGAACTCCTTCAAGATCGTTTCTGGGAAATCACTGAGACTGCATCTTTGCTAGCCCTTCCATGCTGCATCTTGCTTCCTCACTCCCCTTCTCCTGAAAGTGCCCCCTCAGAAACAGCGTCTAAGGAACCCAGCTTAAGACATTTAGTCTGCCTCAGTAAGATGGGGGCAGCCATAGCTCCTCTCTCATAAGACGGTTGCTGAAGATTAAATGAGTTAATAGAATTAATTTCCTCCCCAAGCCATATTAAGATAATTAACATATCAGAAGGAAAAAGATAAATATTTGGATGGCTTCATACATTTGTGAAATATAGAGAAACCAAACAAAGGGTTAAGAAAAAAGCAAAACTTGCAAGCTAACCATAGATTGGAGGCCTCCAGCAGGGGAGGGGGAGAAAGAGGGGGTCAAAACAGGAGAGGGAAAAGCACAAGGGACTATGGTGATGGTTTACAGGTGCTACAGTGAAAGGAGAATCACGGGGACTACACCTGAGGTGAAAAATCAAATAATGCCCCAAAATTAACCAAGATGTAAGAAAATTAGTTAATTAATTTTGAAAATAAATAAATAGCTAAAATTAAAAGATAATCTGTAACACTGTGTAAGTTTAAGGTGTGTAGTGATTTAATACACATGTGTATTGCAAAATGATTATCATCAAAAAAGTTCATATATTGCTACCTAGGCTTAGAACAGCACACTCGAAGTGCTATTTAAACATCTGTAATTATTATTGAAAAATAAAATGGTTTAATATTAGAAAAGGGCTATATCACTGAAGGGTGTCCAGGAAAAGTGTCTGTGGGGAGGTGACATGACATTTGGGCTAAATTCTGACAGGAAGGAGTCCATGAAGTGAAGAAGTGGATAATGTAAAATCCATACCAGGAAGTGCAAAGGCCCTGAGGTAGGAACACTCTTGTTTTGTGCTTTGTTGCTTTAACAGAAAGGCTAGTGTGATTGGGACCTCAGAGTGTTTTAAGTTAGTTTGATTTACATTTGCAGAGCACTCTCTCTCGTTGATGGGTCAGGAATAGATTCGTTAACTTAACAAGTATCTCCTAGTGGCCTGTTTTGTGCAAGGCAGTGTAACAAGTATTTTGAGGGATTCAAACATGCACTTGACATCAAGGAGCTCAAATGCAGAAGAGTGAGTTTGGGCATGAATACTCTATAATCTGGAAAGTTCTATATGCTGACAGAGAGGGGCAATGAACACTGGGGGGTCCAGTAGTCCTCTAACATACTGGAATATGATAGGAATATAGGTGTGGAGAGAGAGCAGGTTTTCCAAGCAGAGAGAAAGAAATGAGTAAAGGCACAGAGGTAGAGAAGGAGATAACTTTATTGAGGACAACTTAAAAGTCAGATAAGGACGCCTAATCTGAGGCCAGAGAGAGAAAATGAAGCCACATTATGGGAAATCTTAGGCTCTAGGTAAGAATTTGAACACTCCTTGCAAGGAGGCAGGGAACTATTCACAAATTTCAAAAGAGATGAGCATAAAACCATCTCCTGGGTTTGGTAATATTTTTGTATATTGAATATAAAACATATCTTTTAGTAGTAATGAATAGAAAATACAACTCAAACGGGCATAAATAGAATTATTTTCCGCTGAAAAATTCAAAAGCTCATCTAGCTTCAGGCACTGCTGGATCCAGGACGTGGCCCTCTACCTTTTGACTCCACTTTGTGGCATGGAGCTCAGGTTCCATGCAGTGGCAAGAAAGCTGCTGGCAATACCCAGACCAAGGAAGTGCTGGTAAGTCAACTCTCAGGAGGAAAAGTCCCTGATGTACGCAAATACTTCTACTGAGAAAGGCACATGTAAATCGGTTCTCAAGCCCAGCACACCTAGGCCTATACCCTACTGCCTTCAAATCCACAGGCATAAGCCCCTTCTTGGGGTTGCAGCAAACACTTTATTACATCTCATGGCCTCTGTAAAGCAGGGATCCGTCCCTCAACCCATTGCCATGGTGAGGGGATGGTGCTGGTATAGACCTGAGTCTCACACTCCATCTTCAGCCCTGAGGCACACAGCATGAGCATAGGAAAGGATTGGTGTCCAAAAGGAAAACTGGACTATGGACTATGGTTTCCAGAAGAAAGGGTGCTGGAAAGGAGATAAATACAGCCAATTGCTTTTCCATTAAAATGGTGAGGGGAGGTTATGAGGATCGAATGAGAAAATGGACATAAAAACTCTTGTAAAGTGGGAAACCCTTTATAACTTCTGTAAACTTGCTGGACATTTTTATTCTTGGTCTGGTACTCTGAGTTGCTGATACATCTGACTTAAAGTCCCATAAAAAACCACAGGAGACACCTCAGGGAGCATGTGGTCTTGAGATGAACAATTCACTACTCCCTTTTCTTTTCTCATGGTAGACATTGCTAATTGATCAAAGCACTCTCCCACAGAGCCCGGGTGATGCTCACAATCCTTCTCCATACCGCTGTCCAGATAGGCACTACCAAGCGAACAGAGAAGAAGTGAAAGATGAGATTATTTTTTGTTATTCTTAAACTAGACCAGTTCCATCACAAGCCAGAGTGGAAACAGAGAAGGGTGCAAGTTATCCGAAGAGCCTTGAGTCTTCCTATTCATAGTCATACCTGGAAATATCCAAGATGATTGATGTGGAGGAGGCTTGAGGGGGTGGAGATGCCCAAAATGGGGGTGGCATCCCCCAGCTGTTGGAATAAATTCCAACTTCCCTACTCCAGTCAAGGTTTTCCATAATATGGCCCCTGCCTTCCTCTGACTTCATCTCCTCTCTCCCCTTTGCCTTCCACAGCCTAACCATCCTGTCGTTCTGTTCTTCAACACACACCAAGCTCAGCCCCTCCTCAGGGCCTTTGTAGGATCTCCCCAAGGAAAGACAAAGATGTTCACCAGCAGCCTCAGGCTCACACACCCAGGCAAGCTCAGAAGAGAGATCCGCTTACCCAGTAAGGACAACAAAACACAAGGTCTGATTCCGACTAACCCACTAGAATCTGGTACCCATGATGGAAAGGGAACAGGCTCCAAATTCTACCTAGTTAATAATGTACAGTACATCTCATTTGGTTTTCATCTGGAAGGTGAAACTGGAGCCTGGCTATTAAGATGTTTATTTTCCCAGAACCAAGGACAAAGGGTGCAGAGGCTAAATGGATTTATACTCTCTCTCTTGATGAGGGCCCAACCTATCCCATGTCAAGGGACTGAATTGGAGAAATAATGGGGAATCTTGGGTGGGTAAAAAGGATCTCTTATTATGTGTTTAGAAAGTTCTTTGAGGAATATTTACACCCCTGCACTAATTCCCCTCATACTTTGAGAGGGGAATAAAAGGTGTTTCATTGTCTTATTTTAAGCTAACCCCAATGCCTAAATAGCCAGCACTCACATTCAGGCTCCTGTAACATTCAGGCTTCGTGGTGCCAGAATCAATTAGCAATGTCTACTGTGGGTGGAGGAGTGGAGACCTATGGTATGCCTGCTGCATATTTGCTGACATTGGTCTATGGACTTTCTTGGACTTTAGTGTTGCTGCTTAAGGCCAACAAGATCCCCACCTGAACCTGAGCTGTCAGCACACCCGGCTGACTTAATTAAAGTGAATGGAGTTACTAACTCATTATTTAACGTATGTAAAGTTTCCATGAGCAGGCACCACCTCCCAGGGAACTGCTGTGCTTTTTGTCTCTGCCCTGGTTGCACAGTCCTCTCTCTTTTATCATATCCCCTGCTTCAAGTGTTTTCCCTGCTTGCTATCTGATCTTGCAAAATAGGAATGAGACATGTTTTGCTCAGGAAAATGCAGAGCTACCCAAGGAGCGTGGGCCGGCCACTGGGTACAGCCACCATGCCGGGAAGCCACTGTTCATCACCACAAGCTACCGTCACCCTCCCAGCAGCAACCTGCAGGAGCCCTGTGATGGGTTGAAAGGCCCTAAGGGAACCTGTAATTAAGTCCCAGAAGATTGCCTATTCTCCTGCTGGCGAGAGGAGAAAAGAGCAAGGCACAGCAGGCATGTCCAGACAGGGCTGAGCAGAGAAACCAGCCAGGAGCGAGGCAGCTTGGGATGCAGTGGCCAGGAGCAGCCAACATGGGAAGCTGGGGATATGTTTAGTTGCAGGGAATGAGGGGTTAGATGGAAGCAGGTGATATCTTGTCAGGTCCAGGCTAGGAAGGACTGGAAATTTTTATATTCACTCAGATAGAAAGAAAGCAGTCTATTGTACCCATTCTAAAATTCTATTACCCATCAATCCACCTATGAACAAACATTTGCTATAACGAGAGCCACATTTCAAAGTATAAATTCAACTGTATTACTCCCCTGCTTCTAACTCAGATCTGACGGTCAGTTGATATGCACCAGTACAGCCATTCTGACAGTTCAAATATTGAAATACTTCCATGTCAGTTCGTGCAAGCACTTGCAATCTTGAGCACTATCTACTCCCACCCAGTGACCCTCAATTGTCCCTGCCTTCTTCAAGGCCCTTCGGTTTCTCTTCCAAGACTTGCTCCAGCACCATGGCCAGTGCTATGATTATGGTTAGTGCCTGGAGTTTGTTAAGAGATTTTTAATATCACTTTTACCAGTATTTAAAGCCCACAATCTTTTAAACTCTTGCTTCTACTAACGTTCAGCCTCATTTCCCACAACATAACCACCATGCACACCCCAGCTACATGAATTCCCCACCATTCCCCAAATAGGACATACAAGTTCTCTCAACTTGGATTTCCCTTCCCTCATTTTTCCTCCCAAATTCCTCTCCTTCGCCAAAAGACTTTTCAGTTGTGCCTCAGTACATACAAGTGAACTTTCCTGCCCACTTTGGGACCCGTCTTGATAGTTTGGACACTGCCCAAAACCTCGTTTCTTTTCCCAGTTCCTGTTTGGGTGATGTATCTTAAGCCACAGTTCCCTCCCATACATGTCACCCACTCATTTAGCAGCATCAAGAGACAAGAAAGGGTCAGAATGTCACAATTTCTGACAACTCTAGCCAACCACCCCCACAGACACCAGGACAGAAGCCACTACATCCTCTAAATAGCTGTGCTGATAGGCAGAACATGATAAACAAATCCATCAACAATTCATTTGTTTACCCTCATTGTGACCATAACCACACACATCTCCCTTATCCATCACCCATCCCTCCCATCCTGAAAATGACTCACTTCTCTCTCTCTACACAACCCTAATTACTCCACAAGAATGTCAAAACTGCAGTTTTCCCCTCTTTATCATGCTTATGTCTCCAAGAATCTTGCTGTGAAAAGTGTTTGTCTAATTCCACTAATCCAATAGATTCTGTTTCTCCCAATAAAACATAACTACAAAATATTTTCCAATATGCATGGCTATATAATTACACTTTTTCCTCCACATACCTATAACTAAATACATCTTATGTATTTATTATTCAACCTAATAAGTTTCCCTATTCAGTTACACTAGATTGACCCCTAATTGATATTACCAATTATTTCTGGGGAAAGATGGGACTCTCTGATGCAGATGCTGACCTGGATTACTAGCCTCTGTGACTCCCTCCTCGTCTCCTTTCCCTTTGTTCATTCTGCATTCTGCTTTCTCTCCTGACCTAAGTTTTCAGCACTGCCCTCTGGACAACTCCCCAGCATCAATTGCCCCAGGGTTCCAGTGCAATGGTGGATCTCATGCAATCCTACACACCAACCTTCTTCCCAAACACACACAGGTAGAGGCATCCCTGCTGGTGCTCATAAACCTTATCCTCCCTGATCACTCATAACTGCTTCAACATATCATCATTTAAAGATTTATTTTTTATTTATACATACAAGCTGGGGTACAGGCCAGAGGCGTGGGGCGGTGAGAGGGTTCACCAGAGACGGAACGGGTAGCAGAGCAGGCAGATCAGAAATACACTGCTGAGGGGAGCAGCGGGCAAGGCAGGAGAGGTCTGCCGCGCCATGTGGGATTCTCCCCGGCTGGGCGTCGAACTCGCGTCGCCGCTGCCGACAGCTCCACAGCGCAACGCTTAACCACTGCGCCACCGGGGAGGCCCAACATATCATCATTTAAACATACCATTTGTACATACAGATTTGACAAATTGAATCAACATTTCATGGCTGGTAAAGTCTGGTGCTGGGCTATGGGCTGGACATGATCATCCAGCTTTGCTCTGCTGCCCCTGGCCAGGATCCAGCCTCATGCAGCACTCGGCACACCAACTGTTGCTGAGCTGCTGCCCTCGTCCTGTGTGTCCAAGAGGCTCTAGACACCCGCCATCCCCAAGATGAGGACCACCTCTCACTGCCACACCTGACACAATCTGTCAACACCCTGCCCAGTGGCAAAGGGGAGGGTTTCACCAGAAATCCATGGTGCATGAAAGTGCTGAAGTGACTATATCATGAGGACCATATTTTCAGGGACACACAGGGGGAGTGCACGACTGTGACTAAAAATACAAAATCTGGACTCCAGATGGTTGTGTTCAAATCTCACCTCCCCCACATACTGACTCTGTGACCTTGTGCAAATTACCTAACCTCTCTCGGCCTCAGTCTGCTCAAATTAAAATAGGAATAATAATAGAAAGTTCCTCAGAGGGTTGTGAGGACTAATTCAGTTTAATATGTATAGAGTGCTTAAAATTTAATATTTATAAATGTAATGCTTATAAAGCGCTTAAATAGTAGGAAAACTTACATGTGAACAAATATACATCAATGTGTATCTAATATATAATGTATATATACACAAATGTATAAACATGTCACTATAGTATTAGACATTTAGTATATAATACGTACTTATTAACCTTATATATAAATATATAAATGTTTATATAAATGTTATATATTATAGCACATAATATACTATACAATATAGATTACTTTTAGTATGACGTATATGCATGTGCTGTGTATGCACTCAGTGCTATAAGTTGCAAGAAGCAATGGGAGAAATGACCAATTTTATTATCCTAACACAGCCATCATCATTTAAAAAATTATTTTCTTGTGATCTTTCTTTCATTTGCATCATTCTTATATCAGGCTGGATCTACAGATGTGTGTCTGGAGCTTTTTGCATAAATAATGTCATAAATCTTGTTTCATGTGACTTCACAGCCTTCAGCTTCCTTTTTCAATGACTTTCTACTATTCCAGTGAATAGATACACTTGAATTGACTCAGCTATTGGCCTTGGATCTGCTAGAATGCTTTAGGCTGCAAGTAACAATAAGCCCTGACTCAACTACCTTAAACAATAAACATTTTCTTATTTCACCTAAAAGAAACTTTGGAAGGAAAGCATTTCTGGGTTGATTAATTGAGTATCTCAACATCATCGCAGATGAGATCCTTCCCACATCTGTGCTCTGCCATCCTGAGCTTGGTGGATGATGGACGGTTCTAATTTTGACCCTATGGTCATTATCAAGCCTCCACAATCCAGACAGAAGTGGAAGAGGAGATTGAGTCATCTCTTCTTAAGAGTAAGAAAAGTTTTCCACTGTCCCCCAACAGAACTGGGTCACACACACGTACCACTAAGGCCACTGTTGTCAAGGGGACTGAATAACCTTCTTGATTCAGATCAATCAGTATTCACTTCTGGGATGGAGATATAGAGCCACACACCCCAAGAGTGAATATGTGAGATAGATGAACAAAAACTAATTCCTTTAGGAGGGAGGAGAGTAGGGTGGACAGATATTGGGGTGTCAGCTAAAAGTATTTTCTTCTTCCTCATTTGGACATTTCACTTATAGCCAACTTAAAAGGAGCAATGAAGTATGAGTAAAAGAGTAAGAATTCTGAAAGGAGATGGCATTGCATCGGGACTTTGAAGGGGGTGTAAACATCAAGCGTGGGGCAGCATTTCAGGTTGAAGCCCCTGCATGGGTAGAATCCAAGAGACAGTGAGTGGTGGGAGATTTTCTGGGAAAAAAATGAGTGTCCCTGGGGGGTTAAGGTGGTAGGTGGTAGGAGTGTGGAGGGGTAGATAGTGAAGCTATGGGGTGAAATCAGGGGAAATGTTTAAATGCTGATTGGAGGAGACTGGGTTCAGAATTCAGGGATCATGAGAAGAAACTAAAGATTTCAGAGGGAAAAAAAGACATAGAAAAGCTAAGCTTTGGGGCAAAAAAAAAAACACCCACAAAACCCTGGGTGTGAATATAGGGGGAAAGTGGGCAAAGGGAGACCAGTTAGGAATAGGCCACGCTCATCCAAGGGTGGTGCCACAGGCTCACCCCCTGGCAGGGCTCACGGGAAAGAGGGGAAAGTCCCCCCAGCAGGGCGGTGGGACACGGGGCTGAGGACAACAAGATGAGTGATGGTGTTATTACCAAGTCAGCAAAGATGTAAAGACAAAATATCTAGCAAGGATATGACTCTGCTTGTAGCATACCTAGAGTATGGGATTTCCAGGCAAGGTGCCAGCACCTCCAATGGTGACAGCAGAAAGCAGCCCAGGAAGTCCAAACAAAACCACATTTATGCCAACAGGGAGATATTAGCCGGATGAAACGGTCTGTTGTTAAATTTTGGAAAATTTCTGTGCGTTAATTGAAGCAGGACTTCTAATTGGATTTTAATAAAACGGGCTTCGCGGCACAAAACAAAGAAAGGAGTAACAGCGCCTTCTCTGTCCTTATTGTCCCATCTTCGCCAAGGAATGCGCCAGGCATCAGGTGCTCAGTGTGGGAAGCCGTCCCTGACATGTTCCCTACCCACCAACCACAAGTCAGTCCAGAAGACTCAGCCCTGACTCTGTTAGACATGGGAGAACTCGTCCATTTTTTTATGCCTTCATGTCTTCACTCATTTACCCATATTGACTAAGTGCCTGCTAAGTGCCAGGCCCTGGGCTAGAAATGGAGCCATGGTCTCAGTCCCCACCCTTGAGAGTCCCTGCCAGGTTGGTGGGGGATGCAGCAGGTGTGATACGTTGATAAAAGCTTGACAAGGAATCCCAGCAGAGAAGCCGTGGCATCTGGTGAGGACCAAAGGGCAAGAGAGAGCTACCTAAGAAGCAGCAGCACAGAGATCAGCAGCGAAGACGTGCTTACTGGGACTCGGGCAGTGAATTATCTCCCACTTAATTATCACAGCAACCCATGAGGTGGCTATTACCACCGCTGCTGCTTTTCAGGTGAGAAAACTGAGGCTCAGAAGGATTGAGGTTCAGTTTCAGAGACTGATGCAAAACTCAAGCCTTGACCTCTATATCAAGCTGCTCCCTCAACCAACTACCCATCTCTATGCCCAGTGGATCCCCCTTCAATCTATGCTCCACACAGAAGCCAGGGGGATTTTTTGAAAATGCAAACCTGAGCTTGACACCACCCACCAGAACCCTTCACCAGTGCCCCTTCTACCACATCTCCACACTCACCATGCCTTTGCAGGCCAGCACACTGGCCTCTTCCCCAGGCCCTTTGCACATGCTCCGCCCTACTGGGAACCCTTCCCCACCCACCATCCCAGCGAGCTCCTACCTGGCTGCCTCACACCCACCCCTTAGTCCTTAGCCCACGGTCGCCTCCCCCAGGCCCCTCGCTCACTCCCACTCTAACAAGCATCCTTTGCGGCACTCAGTTATCAGTCGCCCTTTCAACAGGCTGGTGAGTTTCAACCCCGGCCACACACCACACTGACCCAGGGAGAGTTTGAGAAACACTGAGGCCAAGACCCCGGCCCAGGGCCTGTGGATCAGAATCTCTAAGTGGGAATGTGTGGGAGTGAGGGTGCCAGGGTGCTCTGTGCATCCATAGTTCTGAATCCCCCAGGGGACTCTAAAGAGAAGCTTTCTAGTCAGTGCTCTATCATCATTTTCTGAATACGTAAGGCATTCTTAGATGACTGATTCATGTGTGTCTCCTCCATAGACCTGAGCTCAGTGAGGACAGAGGGCACCCCCCTCCCTCTCACAGTCCCTAAGAAAGTAAACACTCAATAACACCTATCCAGCAGGTGAGGACAACCATGCCAGCCAGCACGTGAGTCCCGACCACGGACTTCACACACGCTTTCACGTCACTCACGGAACCCTCTCCGGGAGGCTTCCCACTAGCCCTGTTTGACAAATGGGGGAAGCTGAGGCTTGGCACGTCAGGGGCAAGATCGCAAGGTCTTTCAAGAAAAGCAGGTCCCTGCATGTGGATTCCAGTCCAAGTCTATCTCACTCGCCGGGGTCAGAAGTGACGATGACAGTGTAGCCTCTGACGGGCTTCAAAGCCACAACGGTTACACCCGTCGCTGGTCTTGGGCCACTCTGGGGGCCCGCTGACCCTGCCCTTTGTTGCACCCCACGGCCAGTCAAATGTGGACCCTCACATTGGGGAGAGAACTTTCTCTCCAGCCAACTCTGCCATCTCCTCAGGACACAGCAAAAAATAACATCTGTGAGGACAAGTCCCCCGGGCGAGAGTCTCATTAAGTGTTCGGCTTGGTCCCTCACAGCTTCTTCACCCCACGCCCAGTCTGAAGGAAAACAAAGTCCTTGTGAAGGAGGAAAAAATGAAACAAAGACCAGGACTCGGTGTGCTGGGTCCACCTCGCCTCAGAGAGGCCTCTGGCTGGATCCCGTTCAGCTAACAGCGAGTTTCCTGCTGACATTTGCCTGGCCGTGGGGTGCAACAAAGGGCAGGGTCAGAGTGTCTCCAGAGTGGCCCAAGGCCAGCAGCAGGGGTGCAACCTTTGTGGCTTTGAAGCCCATCAGAGGCTACACTGTCATTCTCACCTCCGACCCGGGAGGGGGGCAGCAGCCTGGAGCTCCGTTTAATGCCAGAGCTAAGGAGCTCAGAGTCTGATTATGGCTGTCGTTCTTGCTTTCCTCCTTATGAACTCGGAAACTGAAAAATTGTTCCTAATCACAGAATGATAACAGACAGAGTGAATTAAGGGGCGGGAGCCCAGATGAGCTGTGGTTCTCAGCCCGGGCTGCTGGACAAGCATTTAAAAATTACGGATACTGAGGTCCTACCTCAGACCTACTGCATCTGAATCTGCAGAGACGAGACCCAGGTGTCGGGATTTCCTACAATCTCCCCAGGTGGTCCTAGTGTGCAACCAGGTGTGAGAACCACTTGGCCTGGGAGGTGACAGGGTGAAATCACAGTGTTGGGGTAGAATCACCCAGCACGTCTCTCCTTCTGGTAACAGCTGCCTGGTGTTCCTTAGGGAACCATTCCTCTCCCACCTTCTGTCCCGTAGTTTGAGAAGGTCTCACTCCAGGCCTCAGGAATGGTGACAAGACCCAGGCCCTGGACCTCCTTGGTGGCACAAGGGGTTAAGTCTCACCACTATGAAGCCATTGGCAGCCACTGTAGCACGGGTTTGATCCCTGGCCAGGGAACTTCCCACATAGCGCAGCAGACCTCTCCTGTCTCTCCCGCCGCTCCCCTCAGCAGTGTACTTCAGTTGATCTGCCTTTTCTGCTCCCCACTCTGTCTCTGGTGAATCCTCTCACCGCCCCACACCTCTGACCTACACCCCAGCTCTTGTATGCATAAATAAATAAATCTTTAAAAAAAAAACTTAAAAAAAAAGACCCAGGTCCGGTCAATTGGAGTTTTGTGTCTCCCTAAGGACAGCGATTGACTCAAGGAGGGCAAGTACCCCAAGCCAGCCCCGTGAGAATCACGCTAGAGCTTGTGTGGATGCTGCTGAGGAAGAAAAACTCTTCCCTCTGGGATTGCCCTGGAATCCCTCTGGGACCGCTCTGGAATCCTTCTGGGACCCTCCAGCACTCATTTTGCCACCTTATAAAGAGCCAACCTGTGAATAAAGTCATAACAGAGAAGCTTCAAAGCTAACAGTTGAAAAGAGAGATTCCAGTTATGTAATTTGAGTCCTGGATCCAGCCATGCCTGAAGGCTGTCTGTGCTGTTACTTGGGTCCTTAAATTCCCTCCTTCCTTTCAACCTGTCTGCATTGTGTTTCCATCATGTCTAGTCTTGAAAAGCCTTGACTGCTGGCATCACTATTGGTATAACTGCCTCACGGTGAACTTGATGAGATAAAGTTGTGAGCCAGTTTCCACTGGTCTCTTCTCAGAGGCCAAGCCCCAGAGCACCCAGCACAGAGAGGAGGTCCCTGCTTTCCAGCCTCCTCCACTGCACCCTCTTTCATTCTTGCTCTTACAGGTCCCCCAGAACTCAGATAATACTCTAGGCCCTCTGCACAGCTGGCCACCCCTCTCTGTGGGGCATCTCCTGGGTGTCACTCTATGTGTTAGAGACATAGTGTGAACCCAGCTGCACCTCTTAGCCGGGCCTGGGCTTGCACGCCTCAGAGTCAGGGTCTGAGGAACTCTTTAAATTCTGTGCTCTAGGCCCCTCATCTCAGTCCCAGCCTGTTCCTGTGACCTTGGGCAAGTCACATGGCCCTTTGAGACCCACTCCCTCGAGCATAAACTATAACAGCTTTCCTAGAACAACTGTAACCTACTGGGCGTCAGCAGCTTCTCTAGTTGCTCTCCTGTAACACCTCACTGACCCGCCATGCGCATCCCCTCACCTCCTTGGGTCTTTGCTCAGATGACAGTTCTCCAGGGGGCCTTCCTCCCCTGCCCCCCACATAGCAACACCCAGTTCCAGGCCCCTCCTCTCCTAATAACACCATCTCTGGGCTTTGCTTGTTACACATTCATTCTCAGAATGTGAGCTCCAAGAAGGTGGGCTTGTTTTCCTTTCATTCTGCTGTACCCAGGATCTAGCATGGACCCAGCACATAGTAGGTGCCCAAGCAACGTCAGTTGACTGAATGAATGGATTCAGCCCTCATAAGCACCAGTGAGTTACGCGCCATTGTTAGCCGTTAGGAGACCTCCTTTTCTTTGGGGATAGGGGGTCCTTTGCACCCACTTGGCCCTTGACTGGTGTGGTTCAGAAATGCTTTTTTCTTGATTTCCAGAGTAACTTGGGAGAGAAGGGCCCAAGGTCCCCTGTGGGCCACTTTCAAGTCACGCAATGCAGTAAGTAATTTGACATCGACTTCTTCATTTGGGTTCTTGAGAGACCAATCAAGGGGCAAGTTTCCCATCTCAGAGCCATTCATGAAGGCTAAATAATTAATATCAGGACAAAGAGGATGAGTCTGGGCTTCCTCCTGGCTGAAATCGCCTGCCCGTGCCCACCATGGCCTCAGCCGCCCGGGCACCCCACTCCGACCTCAGCCCGGCATGGCCAAGAGGATGCCTCCACCCCACCGGCACCCCAGGCCCTCGCCAGGCCCCTGGACCTCTCTCCTGGCGGAAAGCACACAGTGTGAGGGGTGCGGAGAGGCAGTTTCCAGAAGCGGAAACCCAAACCCGAGGCGCATGTGAAGAGACACTCAGACAGAGCTAATCAGGGAAATGCAAATTAAGGCAGCGAGACAGCACTTTGTGCTTTCTACTGATTAGGTGGGCAAACACTGGCAAGCTGGGTGCAGCCCTGTGTCATTTCGGATGTGGGGATGCAGGACACTCAGTGGTGCTGGTGTTCACTCTGCAGATGAGGGAGACCCTGCCCGGTGACCCCGCAACCCTCACACAGGCCCTAGGAGGACAGGCCTGAGGAGGCCCTTCGGTGTCCTTCTCGGAGACTGGGCAGCCCGTGCAAGGGCAGCACGGACACTGGGCAGGTGTGGGGTCAGGGGTGCTACAGCCACGTGGACGCGCCTTAAGCTAGTGCTTCATGGGAACTCAAGAAACCGAACGAGATCTGTCACACACGCTGCCGGCAACAGGGCTGCTGCTCAGCAAACACGTGGAGACCTCACTCCTGGGACAGAATCTGCTTCCGCGCCCCACTAGCTTTGGGCCTGGCTGTTACTTGTTTTGTCCCATGGAATAGTGCAGAAGGGCCAGCCACCACCCCCAGCCGAGGCTTGAGAAGTAGCACTGACGTCTCTCCCTCTTCTGCTTCCTATGCTCTTGTCCGGAGACTGTCCCCCAGGGCAAGGCTGGCTCCAGAATGACAGAAGGCCGGGGCAGACCTGAACCCACCCCACTGCCTAAGACAAAGCCCACTCAACCCACAGACCCACAAGCAAGGGAAACAACACCTGGCTGTGTAAGCCATTGAGTTTGGGGGTGATTTATTATACAGAATTATTGCAGAAATGGCTGACTAATACACATACTATTTATACACATGTAAGATATGCAAAAAGTGACATATTTGTTAGAACACACAGAAACATAAATACTTTCAATGGAACTGACGGTTGATCCTATGGAAGAGAAGGGGTGGGAGGAGGGAATAGGGGTAAGAAGAAGTCAGTCAGTGAGCAATGGGCTTGAGCAGAGCGGCACCATCAGCCCAGTCTCTTCCCCTGGGCTCCTGCCTCACTGAAAACCAGTCCTTGCGGGCAGGGACCTAGAATCGACCCAGGGAAGTCCACAGTTGGCGGGCAGTAAATACTGGTTGGCCCGCTGACTAGGATAGAACCATCGAAAGCGCTTGTCCGTCAGAACCCAGAACCTCCCTCTGGAAGGAAGCCGGTCAGAATGTGGGACTCAAATACCTGGGATGGGGGTTGGGGGTGGGGTCTGGTCCCCGTGACCTCAGAGAGGCTCAGAAACAGGCCAGGCAGGCCCCCAAGAGGTGCTGCGCCAGGTGGGTCCCCCCACAGAGTCCAGCTCGCCGTGCTCCCCCCACAGATGTCAGCACAGGGAAGACGGGCACAGAGTGGAACTAAATTAAATCTTTCCCACCACCTCTGCTAGTTTATTTGTCAACTTCAGTCCTAAAGCGACATTGATGAGAACTCCACGGGAAATAATGAGAGAGCAGAAGGAAGGTGCGCGGCCCAGAAGGCACGGCCACCTTCCCCAGCCAGCCTGTGGAGCCCCGTTCCACTGGAGAGGCCCCTCCTCCTCTCATTCATTTAATTCTAAATGAACCTCTAGGGGAGAGAAGCCATGGAGGCACAGGGAGGGGAGGAAGGTTTAAAAAGCCATAAATTTCATCTCCAAAGATGTGGAGGACAATCGGAAGTGGAGGATCCTAGAACTTAGGGCGAGGGCGCCCCCACAGAGCCCCACTTCTGGAGGGCAGCAGCCCCGGGCCACTACGCTTTGTAGCGTGAGTGTGAATAAAGTGCTTAGCCTCCGAGAGCCTCAGCTTTCCCCATGCAAAATGGGACACAGGAAGCCCAGGCCGGGCTGCTGGAAGAATTCAGAGAGACAGCTGGGTACCACCCCTGGCTCAGAGCACAGGCTCCTGGCTCTGGAGGTTGCCTGGCACCTGCTGGGTGCCCAGCCTTGTGCTGGGACCCCACATGTAACAAAGCAGGCCAGGCAGTGCCCCCATGGAGTGCAAAGGCTCATGGAAACAAGACAGAAGACAAGCAATTAGAGATCACTGCAGGGGGTTGCAGAAGTGTCCTTTTTGGACAAGATGGCAGAAAAGGCTTCTCCAAGGTGATGGCATCAAGGAGAGACCTGAGCTGGGAAGAAGCCTCCACGGGCAGCATGGCCCAGCGAGGGCACAGGAAGAAACCCCACTCACACCAGGCAAGAGTGGCCCCCGCACTGGGAGAACCGGGAGGGCAGGTGGCCCCCAAGGAAGACCCCACTCATGGATCCTGGCCTTTGAAAGTAGCCTGGGTCCCACCTCCCCAGCTCACTGCACCCTGATGGGGGAAAGTTGGGGTTCAAGGCTCTACTTGGGTTTTTATTTCCAATGCCAACTGGAGTCTATGCCGTAGGTTCTGACTAGAGGCTCCTCCCTGCTGAGTTTGTGGAACAGGGAGTCAAAATCCCAACTGGGGCTGGCAGGTCCTTTGTGGGTGCACGGAGGGGAATCCTACAGAACCAAACAGGCAACGGGGTCCGATTTCAAAACAGTAAGAAACCGGAATCTGCAAGCTGGAGGGTGGCAGACACCCCAGCAGGATTATTGAGTTCCTGGGGCGGGTATTTGGAAACATCAGGGCAGGTTTCTCACAGCCTCAGGGAGCCTCTCCCTTCCCCCCACCTGGTCCCCTTCCCACTCCCCACTCCCCAGGGAGCAGTGCTGGGGGTGGGGGTGGGGTCAGGGCCAGCTCCCAGGCCACCGGAGCAAGGCTTTGGCATGACAAGAGTATGGGTTTTTAAGTTCAAAATTTACAATTTTTATGTAAACACCATTGGCCCTTGAACAACACAGGGTTAGAGACGCTGACACCCCTCTCCCACGCACAGTGGAAAATCCACGTCTAACTTTTGAGTCCGCCGAAACTTAAAACGTAACTACGAATAGCCTGCTGTGGACTAGAAGCCCTGCTGGTAAGACAAACAGTCGATGGGCCCATATTCCCTATGTTACAGGTATGATAATCTGTCTTCTTACAATAAAGTAAACTAGAGGAAAGAAAATGTTATTAAGAAAATCCTAAGGGAGAAGATGTACATTTATAGTACTATACTCTATTTATCAAAACCTTAAAGAAGCCAATCACAGAAGTCCTGAAATTATAAGATTCCAATCACAGGTGCCCAGAATTGGCAAATCTACCCAACAGAAAGGAGACCCGTGGTTGTCTGGTCTGCGGGGGGTGGCCCATCAAGAGGTGATGGTTAAAGGAAATGGGGTTCTTTTCAGGTGAGGGAAATGTTCATGCTCGTTGGTGGTGACTGTGGCACAATTCACAGAGGAGACTTGAAGTGTCGCCTTGAAGTGGGCAAACTGCATGATAAATGAATTATAGCTTAATAAACTTGTTACCCCCCAAAAATTTTTAGTTAAAATGAAAACATTTGGTCCTCCCTGGTGGCACATCAGGTTAATTCTTAGCACTATGAAGCTATCCAGAGCCACTATAGCACGAGTTTGATACCCGGCCAGGGAGATTCCCACATGGCGCAGCAGACCTCTCCTGCCTTGCCTGCTGCTCCCCTCAGCAGTGTATTTCTGATCTGCCTGTTCTGCTCCCCACTCTGTCTCTGGTGAATCCTCTCACCACCACCACCCCCCCACACACACACCTCTGGCCTACACCCCAGCTTGTGTGCATAGATAAAAAAAATTTTTTTAAAAGATAAAATGAAAACATGTGATGGTCTCTGCCTGTTCCCCACCAGAGATGGGCCAGGAAAGGATTAAGCAAGACGAGGCCAAACAGATGACAACTTGGAGAAGCCACTCGTCCTTCCTCTCATCCCCCTAAGTCCCGCTACCCTCCACACTGGGCCCTTCTCTGCCTTTGGCAAAGCACAGCTGACAATCAGAGACATAAGAGGCCAGAGAGTCTGTGGCCAAGCAGGGGCCAGCACATCCCTGCCAAGAGACGCAGGACTTTTAAACTCAAAGTGAAATTTCCAGCAAAAGCCTAAGCGAAGCAAAGCCCTGTGGGAGTGAGCCTGGCTCCGGAACCTGGGCCAGGCCTGAGGGAGCCAGTTCCTGGGCAGCAGATCAGGGCTGGGGCTGCAGCCTCCAGGATGCTCTTTAGAGAGGGCCTCTCTCTCTGGTTTGTAATACCTGGGGCTCCTGAGCAAGGGCAGGACCTCAGGGGCTCGCTCATGGCCGGAGCCCCCTGCTCCTCACACAGGCTGAGGTGGCACGTTTGGGGGTCTGAGTTACATCCCAGGCTTTGCAGTGCCTCCAGGGAGCCTAGCAGATGGCTGCAAATGATGAGACTGCAGGAGCCAGCAGATGGGATGCGTGAGGAGCAGAGGGTGCCCT
Organism: Scalopus aquaticus; assembly: GCA_004024925.1. Taxonomy (NCBI): domain Eukaryota; kingdom Metazoa; phylum Chordata; class Mammalia; order Eulipotyphla; family Talpidae; genus Scalopus; species Scalopus aquaticus. The sequence continues at coordinate 94,290 of PVIJ01006023.1, forward strand.
GGATCAGCTATGGGTCCCCTCAGCTGCCGCCTCCCTCTGCTCCTGGCAGCTGTGAGCCAATGGGCCGTCTGGCTGGGTCAGAACACACAGCAGAGCAGACGAGAGAACTTCCTGGGCTGGAGGAGCTAGTCAGGGTGGAAAGGTCATTGAGGAGTGGCAGAAATAGCGTAGATGGAGGACATAATCGCTTTGCTGTGTGACCTCAGGCAAGTGGCTCAACTTCTCTGAGTCTGGGTCATTGGATGTCAGGCAGAAATAATAAAAAAACTATTGAAAGAATTAAATGAAACAGGCACGTGGACACATCTACCAGTGACTGGAATTCTGTGCATTATTCACTAAAGGTTAGTTGAATGTCAGGTGAAACAGATGCAAACTGAGTGACTTTCCAAGTCGGCTTTCCAGCTGGCTGGGCCAAGCCAAGGAGTTGGAGGAAACACAAGAGGATATTCACCTGGCAAGGCTTGAGTCAGGTCTTGTGCCAACTCCCGATGTGGATTATGCCACCTGATGGCAGAAGACACCCACAGAGTACTCGCTACTCTCTCATTTCACAGACGAGAAAAATGAGCCTTGAAGAGGGGCCGCAGCATGCCACGGGTCCCACACCAGTGAAGCAGAGTCGGGGTTCAAACCCAGAGCCTAGACTCTGCATGGACACTGCGCTCAGAGGCTGCGAGTTTAAATCCCAACACTGCCACTACCTGGGCCTGGGGCAAGTTCCTTCACCTGCTCAAGCCTCGGCTCCGTGATCTGAAACCTGGGGATAATAATACACATATTTTGCAGGCTATGGAGAGACCTGAATGGGTAACATGCCGAGAGGGATGGGTATATAGCAACTGCTCAATGAGGGTGTCAGGGCCCAGAGTGAGGACCCCGTTTGTCAGGGACTGGTATGCAGCAGGCATACTCACTATACTCAACCTGCCCAACACTATGCCATTCACATAAACCAGAGTAGGAACCATGATTCTCGGATTTGCACAGTGAGTAACCTGCACAACTGTACGTGGCGTCCCTGACTTGCAGCTGCACGTCTAACTTCATTCAAAGGAAACATCATGTGTCTAAAGAAAAGCCCCCTTTTGAATTCAGGGCCTGTAGCATATGGAAGGATCTTGCAAATTCCACCCTGGGGGATAGAAGTGACCCACAGCATGGGCCTCTCATCCAGGCACAGATCCAGCCTGGGTTGTGGAAAGGGCCATCCTTCAAACCCCTCAGACCTCCTGTGGCTCAGCAAGACCAGTTCTCTCTAACACAACTGACTCCTCTGTTCACAAGCAAGCAAAGGGCTGCATTTAAACATCCAGTGTAATTTCTCACATCAAAGTATGATAAGACCCAGAAGTCATTTAGAAATTTATATTACCACTGTTTACACCTAACAGAGTCTTCTCACCACGGAGAAACTGTTTCCAATTATGAGACATGAAAGCTGGCCACCGTTTAGGGTTAATATGATGCTCTCCAAGAGAGTGAGCAGGCGAGACTACCCAGCCACCTAATTACCTGGAAAGATAATCTTGAATAATTGGAATTAGAGCAACTAAAGCAATTATTAGATGTTGTGATCTCTGGGAGCAGGCCTCCACCAGGCACAGGGATTTAATCACCTTTAATAAGAGTACGTAATTAGAGGAATCTAGAAATTCAGAACACAAAGTGGCAGAACCAGCACTTCAGAATGGGGGAGATGGGGGACTGCGGTGACGCTAAGGGGGAAAGATGTGGCGGGGCGGGGGAAAGGAACTGCAGGAGAAAGAACTGAGCAGGTGCTGCTACGAAAGACCTCAGGCGCCTGGTAGGTGGGCCTGACTCTAACCTCAACTTGCTGTGTGACCTTGAACAAAGCACTTAACCTCTCTGGGTGTCACCTTCCTTCTGCTCTTCAGTCACACAGTAGATGCCTGTTGTGATCTCCCACGTGCCAGGCACTGAGGGTACTTGGTCTCACCCCTCTGCACATGTCATTCATTCTACCAGGAATGACCTTCCCCAGTGCGCCATATGCATTAGAAAGAATACCAGTCTTCCTTTGGAGCACTCCCTACATCTCACTCCTCCATGCAGCCTTCCTGAATTGTCATTATACCTTCTATAGCCTCTGTCCACCCCCTGCCTCGGTCCCGATTCACAGATGTGCCTCTGCCTCCTTGCTTGTCTCCTTCACCAGAAGGCTGCTCAAGGGTAGGATCTGCGGGTGATTCTCCTCCCTGTCCCAGCTTCTGGCACACAAAGGTCACCACAGCCAACCCGAGCAAGGCCGCAGTCTGCCCTACCCCCAACAACTACATGGAACCAAGTACTTCATTGCGAATGTCCAGGAGAAGACCTTCTGGAGGAGGATTCCAGAATGCAGCTGCCTCCTCAGAGGACCAGGGCCACTGGGAGGCCTGGTGATTCTCACACTCAGCCAGGGGACTGAAAGAATTAGCTCAGTATTTCCTGGGAACAGAGGTGAGATGAAATCATGGAAGTGGGAACCACTTTGGCTGTCTCCTTCCTCTTTGTGTCCCCAAGTATCTGTCGCATTGGAATGAAAGAATCAGAATTCCCGTTTGGGGCCAGCTCTGTGCCTGGTGACCTGCGAGCATGGAGGAGGGGTAACTGGCTCTGCCTGGGGGCGAGGGAGGGCGTGCTAGAGGCAGGACCTTTGGGCTGGCTCAGGA
>PVIJ01006024.1:0-13165 GCA_004024925.1 Scalopus aquaticus
CAGCATGCAGGTGGGTGGTACTGACTGCGGTCTCTAGTCCGGCCTCCTCAGCCCACACCCTCTTTTTTCAGGCGCCATCTTGTAATGGCGGCCGAGACCACGCCGCGCTCCAGGCGCCATCTTGTAATGGCGGCCGAGACCACGCCGTGCTCCAGGCGCCATCTTGTAATGGCGGCCGAGACCACGCCGCGCCCCACACTCTGTGGGCCCAGTGTAAAATAATTTGGAAGATTCTATTAAATATTGACAACTAGCTTATAATGGAGAAGTGTCATCTCTTTAGCTAATTTTTAAGACCCCAAAGAGGGGCCTCCTTGGTCGTGCTACGGGTTAAGTCCCAGCACTATGAAGCTATGCGCAGCCATTGCAGCATAGCATTCCATCCCTGGCCAGGGAGATTCCTGTGCCAGGGACATCTCCCCCGCCCGCCCCCCATACCAGGGAGCTTCCTGAGAGGGAGCTTCCCACATGGTGCAGCAGACCTCTCCTGTCTCTCCCCGCTGCTCCCCTCAGCAGTATATATCAATCTGTCTATTTTGCTCCCCACTCTGTCTCTGGTGAATCCTCTCACCACCCCACACCTCTAGCCTACACCCTAGCTCTAGTGTGAATAAATAAATTTTTAAAAAAAAGACCCCAAAGAGCTTGAAGTTCTGTCTACCAGTATTTATGATTATACTGATCTGCACATAATGCCTGTTCGTATTTAATTCTTCTTGAGTAGACGTTGTTTCGTTTACTTTGCTCTTGTCTTATTTTTCTCTCCTCTTCCAGCTTTCTACTGGGCACAGTGAGAAAGCATTTTTTTTTTTTTTTTAGCAGCCCAGTACTATTTGAGTTAGTAGAGGGTGGTGGTAAAATATCAACTCTGGAGCCAGATTAGCTGTGCTTGAATCCTGATCAGGCAACTGGTAGCCTTTTAACATTAGGCCAATTATGTAAATTTTCAGTGTCCACATGTCCTCATCCACAGAATGGGGATGGTCACAGCACCCTGCCTTGGGACAATGTGTGTGGAGTGGCTGGTATACCGTAAGCACAGTCTACTTAGTGGCCCTATTATTCAGCGACAGAACAGAGACTGGTCCCTTCTTCAGCTTATAATTTAGGGACAAAGAGAAATATAATTAATAATAGATGTTTGCACCTACTTTTAATTACTGGTGCTTCTGTAGCATAGAGAGAAGTTCCTTTAGGGAGCACTGCAACGAAGGTCATTGAAGGAGGAGTCTCAGATCCTCACCACTGAGGGTGTGGAGGTGGGGTCGTAATGCTGGGGAGTCTGGCATCCCAGAAGGATCCCAGAGCTTTGACATTTTTCTTTTTTAAAATAGGGACAGAAGCCTCTTTATTGGGGAAGATCACTAGACAGAACTCTATATTCCCACATATATGAAATTGACACCCACTGAGTTTTTCTGGAGAAAACTAAGATCACCATTTGTATGACAGTCCGCCCATTTTTTTTTTTTTTTGCCACTGGGAACTCGATACTATTTTGATTGCAGAAGCGTAGATCGGAAGCTGGGGATTTCACCCGGCTGGCAACTGCAGTGGGAGGGCTGTGGGCCCTGGGCTTGGGTGTAGGCCAGGAGAGGACGAACATGGTCACCTGGTGACCAAGTCCAGGTGAGGACACCTAGAGGGGGCACATGGCGACAATGGATTGTTCAGCCTCGGTATCTTCACCTTACTCCGTGGGCAGAGGCGAAGCTGTATTGGAGCTCATAGATCCCCCTTTCCCGCGAGGAACTCAGGAGAAGAATGGGCCCATATTCCCACACCCAGGCCCTGCATTATGGGTTGCAGTCACCTTGCGCCCGGCCAGAAGCCCACACCAGTCCACCACACTGCTGCCCAGTGTTGCACATGATATGACAAATCCAGTACAGCCACCGCAGGAGTAACAAAGAACCGAAACACCACATGCAAACTACAGTAAGAAAACCAAAGTAAGTTTATTTAAAGACACAGGCCAACTCCTAGGAGCAAAGCTACAGGGTTAAAGAAATAGGCTAACTCCTACCAGCAGGGAGCAAGCCTGAGATTTATGCAAGGACAGATAAAGAACAAAAACAGCTTCCGTGTGGGAGGAGTCCTGAATGGATTGCCTCTGGTGAAAACAACTTGGGGGGTTTTACAGTTATGCTCATGTTTGGGGTCTAGGGGATGAGCTGTGGTCATCGTGAAGTTTCTTGATTGGTCAACCTTAGCCAATGTCCTAACATCGATTAACCGGTGATAGAGTCATGGGCTTTTTCTTGTTATTGAATTTTCTTTCTTGTTATGTCTCCTTATGTGGTGGGTGGGGAGTGGGAGGTGGGGAGGTGGGGGGGTGGGGGGAAGGGGAGTCCCTTGTCTCCCTGGGTCCCAGTCCTTATCCCTCCTGTTATGTCTCCCAGGACCCCGGTCTCCATCTGCCTGTCAAGGTCTAGCCCCTCAGTAGGATGGGGACAGGGTGAACTGGGTACTCAGAGGGCAGGAGTCAGGGTTGACCAAAGGGAATATATTTTCTGGAACAGATCACAGCGAAGACCTGCTGGCCATTTCAGAGCTCTTTGTAAGGGCTTTGACTTTGTAAGGGAATATGTGACCGACCACACTATCTGGAAAGATTAGCAGTAGATTTTCTAAGTGGTAGAACTGAGATTTGAAACTGAGACTTTCAAACTTTAAAGCCATGGTATTTTCTTTTACAACTAGAGTGTATTCCCAGGAGAACAAGTGAATTCAGGATTTTGGAGCAGGCCGGCAGGCTGTTTCTCAGTTCTTGTTTTCCCAGGGGAAAGAATTCAACATGGATGCCAAAGTTAGAAAAAAGCAAGAGATTTATTGACAGGTAGGAAGAAGACCAGGAAAGCCCTCTGAGCAGAAAGGGGTCCTGAATGGGTAGCTAATGAGGTGGTGAGAAGCAGGTGCTTACTGGGTATAGTGGACAAGGAGTGGGATTTGGCCATTGGATGTCCCTGGCTGTGTTTCTAATTGATTGGCTGGGCCAGTGGAGTCTCCTAGGCTACCAAGATCACTGAGATCGCTGCTCCTAGGCTGCCTCTGCCTACTGGGCTTTCCCACGTTTCGCCCCCTACTTTTCTGAATCTAGTTTTGGTCCTTTGCTATTGTGTTACTGTGTTGGTGTTCTGAACATTCCACTCTTTACTGGGTTCGGGGAATAGCTGCAACTGATGATCAGTGCGGCTGATAAATGGTAAATGGATAAATAATGATAAATAATAATTATTTGCCTTTATAGTGTGCTGATATTCTACATTTAGTCTGTGGGAGTATCTTGTAGGTTTTCTTTTTCCTTTCAATGTTGTGGTACTACATTGTCTTAAATTCAAATGTGATATTAGCCTCTTGAAATAGTGTACCATGTAGTATGCATGCAAATTAAACCCTATTGTTGTAGAGGATCTCACACAGGCACGTCAAGTGGGGCATAATTTTGGCTGTGTCTCTTGTTGATTGGCTGGGCCAGTGGAGTCTCCTAGGCTACCAAGATCCACTGAGTTTGCTGGATAGAAGCACAGTGCTTCTTCTACACTGACCTTGGCCTGGCTTTGGCCCCTGACAGGGCCTGTTCCAAAAGTCTCACCTTCCTGCATTCCACAGCCTAGGCTTTAAAGACTGCAGTTGCACCAGGCTCCTGTGTGATCCCCAAAAAGGGAAAGTCAGACACTTAGGGTTCTCAGTGTGGTAAGAACTGTGTGATGGGTCATAAAAATCAGATCTAGGACACAGAATTATATAGCTAATGATTTGATGGGGCTTTGTTTCAACAAATCCCTTGGAGGGATTTGAAAATGAATTGAGTGCTGATTTGCTATTTTCCCCTCTTGATTTTAGATGTCTTTTTAATAAGCACAACCTTTTAGAAATCCTTTCTCTCGTGATGTTTATTCCTTTTCTAGCTGCGAGACATTCTTAGACTCGCAGTGGTACTTGGGGTGACCTGTCACATCTCTCCACCTCTCATCTCCCTCTCCCCTGACTTTAAAAGAAAGAAAGGAAAGATCACTGTGTGCACCTGAAGCTTTGTCAAGACTCTGGCACAATTCAGCATCTGCAAATGTTATGGGACAGTGTACAGGTAGACGCAAAAGGGCATTTGTCAAATCAGGAGAACGCTATTCAGCTGAGACTATCATTTCCAGCTCTCTGCTGGGTAGTTGCCTTGAGAATAATTATGAGCAGGCACTGTTTGAATCATATGGTGGCCTGGCCAGGGAAAGGAAGATTCTGCGAATAAACAGCAGATAAGTAGCACAAGAGCCAGCTGTCTGTTTAAATAATGCTCTGTAAATGTCTACAGGTAGCCTGACTAACTCCAGGCTTTTATGTTATTCAGGGCTGCTAGCCATCTCTTGTTACTACCAAACTGTGGAAGTGAAACCTTTGGGTTTGTTTTTTAAAAAATTGCTTCTCATCCTTGCTCATGGCAACCACCATCACTTTTATTTTTTATTATCTCTGTTGAATTTAATATTTATTATGTGATGGCTTTCTTTCATTATTTACTAGTTATAAATAAATCTGGGGTCTTTTAAAGATTTACATATGTATCATATTACATATATATATACATGCTTTAGATTTGTTTCACACTCATTTTTTAATTTTCAGTCCAAATGACTCCAGTTACCTAATGCTTGCAGCACTATAAATTCTAATGTCATGTTATTATTTCCTCCTTAATAAAATGAACAAGAAAAGAGAGGAAAAAACTCACCCTTTTTTAGTAGGTCCGAGGCTGATCTTGTGTAGTTAGACTCTGCAGGTTCTGGAACACACGCAGTTGGAACATTTACATAAACATGCTATATACTAATGTTTTTGAATGAAAATACAGAATCTTTACCTCTAACTTTTAGGAAAAGAGTACTGAGTGACAAATTTAATTTGCAAATGGGAGATCTCCATTCTCACACATTTTCAAGAACTTCCGTGGCATATTTTAGTGGTGATTGACTGGAACTCTGCCTTCCCCGTCCATGATTGTTCCTTGCTTGTGAAATTGTTTCCTTCTCCTTCTCTCCCCACCCTTTTCTGCTTCTGGATGGCTTGTCCACCGCAGCTCACTTTCTTACTTTACATTTTCTTTAGTTTCACTTACAGGTGCTTTCCTCTCTAGTATGCCATCTCTTTTTGAATGTACCTATTTTTATGGCTACAGAGTCCAGCTTTATGTTTCCCTTCCTGACATCTCTCTTGAGCTCTGGGTCTATATTTTCACAAGCTTGAAGGAATTTCCACCCCAGATCCAACCTGTCGCTAGCACTGAGCTGACATCTTCCCCGTTCATTTTTCGACATCTCTGCACCAAGGTTGTCCCATCTGCTCAGGCTATAGAGAACTTTGCTAAGCTTCTGTGGTTTATCTTGACTTGTGCTTGATTTTTATAAAGAGATTTAAAAGACAAGAATATATTATTTTAGTTTATTGATTGTCTGCATAGGTTAAATTCAGGGGTTTCTTTTGTTTTTGTTTTCAAAATTTACTGTCTAAATTTTTTTGCTTAATTTCTTCAAAGTTTTAAGAAAGTTGCAAAGTACTTCAAAGATATAGTTTTTAAATACCTGAAAGGATAGTAAGAGGTCATCTAGAAATTACTCATTACATAGATAAAGAATCTGATGCAGATGGGAGTGAGCTGGGTCTTTAGGTCTTCAGTGTGGCTTTGCTTCTACTGCTATTATAATGAGAAAAAGCTGGTTGTTAACTAATTACATATTCTACCTCTCTCTAGTCATGTTCACCTCTATTTCCTTATTTATAACATTTCAAATCTTCAGACCTACAATAGTAAAATCTTTTGGGAATTGTTTGCTTTACATTTGTAAAAGTCCATGTTTAAAAGTCTGCTCTTAGTTTTATCTGATTCAAACAAATACATCCAGTGACCCTGAACATGTGTCTTTGGGTCACTTTTTAGATTCTTTCCTGTGTGTTGAGTTACTGTCTTAGCCTTATCATGGCCAGTCTTAAATAATAATTTGCCAAGTCTTTTTTTTGCAGTAATCAACCCAGGGGTAATGACATGATACTATTATATAGGAGCAACATATATGATCTTAGATATATCAAATTACATGTTATAAATATATTAAAGAAAGAGATTGTGTTCCACTTTTAGAATGACTTTATTATGTGACAAAAAACAGAAATGAATGGACTCCATAACTTCTAGAAATAAAGGAAGTACGCTTAGATATGGGCATAACTTTTGGTAAGGTGAAATTTCTGTCAGGAAACTAGTAAAACTTGATTCATTTCTCCAGATGAATATCTCTAAATAGAGCCATACAATAAGTTCCTACTGGCTTATATGCCTGTAGTTTCTCATAGTCATCTGAAATGAGCCTGTGGTGATGGTTTGCAGCTAATATAATTATTATTTTTCCATTACAGGCAAGGCATAGTTCCTTCAGGTCTTTTGAAATGCCACATTTTACTTCTTTCAGAGAGGTAAAATGATGGCTTTATAAAATCTATGTCCATAGGAAATGTATTCTTTTATTAGATCAAATAATACCCTCTATGGATCAACTTATCTCAGTCTTCACTTAAGAAGAAGGAATATAAAGATTAGAGAATTTTCAGTTGTTTTTCAAACTATTAGTAAAGGTTAAATGTTAAAAGAGGTTATAATCTTGACTGCCTTGCAAACATAAAATAAATACATGTCAAATGCTTTATTCAACTCATTAATTAACAAAGGAACTAGAAAAGGTGTTAAAACTGACCAGCACAAAGCAGAAGCTAAAGAACCACCTAATATTAAGCTTGTCAGAAAGGCTCATTTAAATTTACTTCATAGTACAGCCTCCCTGGTGGCACCGCGGTTAGGCACTGCGCTGTGGAGCTGTCGGCAGCGGCAACGCCAGTTCGATGCCCGGCCTGGGATATTCCCACGTGGCGTGGCAGACCTCTCCTGCCTTGCCCACTGCTTCCTTCAGCAGTGTGTTTCCGTCAATCTGCCTGTGCTGCTCCCCACTCTGTCTCTGGTGAACCCTCTCGCTGCCCCACGCCTCTGGCCTGTACCCCAGCTTGTGTGCATAAATAAATAAATCTTTAAAAAAAAATTTACTTCATAGTAGTAGAACTGGGAAGTCAATTGAAACTTCACTACACAGAATTTATTTGCATGCTTATAGCCAAGAATTATTTTTGTTACTCTATTTTCTGTAACGTTATATCTTTATCTACAGAGTTTTGTAGTAGCTAAAGACAATGAGAGGCTCAAGCACATAGAATTTAGCCTGGAGTGTGTTCTAGACAATGTGTTGTTTTCTAATAAAGACACTCTTTTATCTTTTGGTCCATTCAATTAACTTGCACTTTTTTTTTTTTTTTTTTACTTTTATAAGGCCTTCTTTTGATTTTAGTTCTTTTTTTTTTAAAGATTTATTTATGTATGCATACAAGAGCTAGGGTGTAGGCCAGAGGTGTGGGCAGTGAAAGGATTCACCAGAGACAGAGTGGGGAGCAGAACAGGCAAATCTACTGAAATACACTGCCGAGGGGAGCAGTGGGCAAGACAGGAGGGGTCTGCTGTGCCATGTGGGTTAGCTCCCTGGCCAGGGATCAAACTCATGTCACAGTGGCTGGCGATAGCTTCATAGTGATGAGACTTAACCCCTTGCACCACCAGGGAGGACTAGATTTTAGTTCTTTGACAGCTTTTGAGGGAGGTAAAACTCCTATTTCTGTTACAGAGCTATTTTTATTGCCTCTGGCTAAGCCCATTATTTTTTTTTTTTTGAAGTTGAGTTTAGGCTACTTAGCCATAAATATGACTTGGAGATGACAGAATGATTCTATTAAAATCAGAAATGATCTTGAGGGGCATTGGAAAATGATGGCATTGTCTCATTTGGTGAAGCTCTTGTCTGAATGAAAGAAGACTGAGATGGGAGGGGGGGTGCTAGACATTTTTAATTCATGGAAAAAGAAATTTAATGTCTTTTTGCTTAGCATGCGTATCTGCTACATATTATTTACAGTAGTTAATATAATCACTTTAAACTATAATAGGAGGTTTGTGAATTATATATGGTGAAACATTTATAAAAATTGAAGGTCACATGAGCCAAATTTGTAAACAGTTTTGTTTCACTAATAAATTAGTTCATGTACTCATTTAGCTAGAAACTTTGTAGTATAGCAGCTCCTTCTGTTTTATTCACTATCGACTCAATAAGGCTTGCATAGTATCTGAGTACATATTTATTTATCCAATGAAATTTTAAGGATGACTTTTTAACCACCTCCTCTTTGTTGACATTGTGTTAGCTGCTGGGGATTAAAAATAAATACACAAGTTACAGTATAATCCACATTTTAGAGGAGTTCATGGTTTTTTTCCTAAAGGAATTTGTTCCTGGCGAGAGATTTTCTGGTAACATGGCAGACTGACAGGAGAGTAGTTTGGCTTGGTCTCCAAATTGCACCATATAAGATTCTATGTTCTTCACTTCTTTTGAACACGTAGCTAACATGATCTCTAGTGAGCTCTTACAGGTGACATTCTTGATGTCACCAATTTAGGGACATTGGAGGTTGACGGCACATACATCACTGGCATCCACAGCGACTATTTCTTAGGTTGTCCTGGCAACCCTTTACATGTTTCTGAGAGTGATCATTGACTCCTCCTCTCTTACAGCAGCTTGAGAAGAGCTGTCACCCTCACAATTATTATGTGCCAGAATCCAGACTAAATGCTTTGTAATTGTTATCTCATTTAATCCTTGAAGTCATTGTGTGGCATAAGTGAGAGATTGAGGATTATGACTGTAATAATACAGTGACTGGGTGGCAGAATTAGGATAGGAAATGAGGCTGCCTGAATTCAAAGACTTTATTTACCCTTTGCCAAAAAACTGTGTAACCCCCATATTTAGAACTAACATGATGTAAGTAGGAATGAATCTGTGAGTGTTTGTGTTTATGTGTGTGTGTGTGTGTGTGTGTGTGTGTGTGTGTGTGTGTTGGAGGAGCAAGGTAAAGTTTTCCCTCTATCATTGCACAATCAAGAAGAAAAAGTGCATTATCCAATTTTTTGCTCAGCTTTTGACTTCTCACCATCCAGGCACCATTCTCTACAATGAAAAATTGCATAGTGACTCTGACAATTGAATCAATACTTCTATTAACTGCAACATGCAATTTGAAGGTTCAAGAGGTGATTGGATTATGTTTTGGAGAATTATTATTCTCTATTGGTGGAGTTTATGCTGCGTAGGATGACTGAGATGTTTTTGAAATGTGTCTTGACTGCAGAGAGGTCAGTTAGTCATTCACATAATTGCACCTTGGCCCTTTCACCCATCCCCAGCTGAATTGTTCAGAAATAGGTGCTGCCTGTCCATGATCAATCCTTCAAGCCTTTGTATTTGCAGGACAGCTTGGCATTTTTCTTTTCCTCACCTTTCAAAATTTCCAATACCCTTAACATTTGATTTTCTCTTTTCTCTTCCTAATATGTCTACATTTCTACTTTCTTTAGTTTTGCTTCCAATTTTGAACTCACTGTGCTCTTCTGAAGTCATTTCCCTCCTTCTAATTAACCTGACTCTATTACACACACATTCCCTATTCTTAGCTTCATTGTATCATCTACATAAATTACTGAAGTTATTTCAGCTTTATCTCATACCTCCTTTAACACCTACTCTTCAGAGTTCTTGGTTTCTTGCCATTATCCTTGATTAGTCTCACATGTCTTTTTTTCTTGCAATGTCCTAGCAAGAAAATAATTTTTAAATGTTACTTTCACTTAATTTAATTCTTTTCACCAAAGGGCCAATGTGCTCAGACCACAGCGCCACTCAGAATTCTTTTGATTGTCTCTTTCTAATAGCCCATTACTGTGAACTTAATGTAAAAGACAAAAAATTCAATGTGCAGAAGCTGAATAAATGCTATAAAGATTTATATGTACATTTAATTAAAAAAAAACCTTACCCAGTTTTGTTGGTTCAGGTTTCTTTTTTTTTTAAAGATTTATTTTTTATTTATACATACAAGTTGGGGTACAGGCCAGAGGCGTGGGGCGGCGAGAGGGTTCACCAGAGACAGTGCGGGGAGCAGAACAGGCAGATCAGAAATACACTGCTGAGGGGAGCAGCAGGCAAGGCAGGAGAGGTTTGCCACGCCATGTGGGATTCTCCCCCGCCGGGCGTCGAACTCGCTTCGCGTCTCGTCGCCGCTGCCAACAGCTCCACAGTGCAGCGCTTAACTGCTGCGCCATGGGGGAGGCCCTGTTGGTTCAGGTTTTAAAAAGTTTTTGGGCAAAAAACAATTACAAAGGTAGTATATTATAGCAAAACAGCTATTACAATGTTTAATATTTATACAATGTTTTACTACATCAATGTATTATCTTATGTATTCTATTTGTATTTTTTAAATTTTTCAATTTTAACCTTTCTATGAAGAAAATTTCAATCAGATGCAAAAGTAGTGTAGAATCATTAACTCTTACAGCCATCACTCAGTTTTAACCATTTTGAATTCATGAGTGATCTTGTTTTATCTATACTACCAGCTACTCCCTTCTTCTGCTGGAGGGTTTTGAAATAAATTCTAGACATTATAATATTTTAGATGAATATTTCAGCATGTATCCCTAAAGGAGAAGCCCTCTTTTGGAAAAAACAATATAATACCATTACTCTAACTAACTAACACCTTTCCTTCTTTTTTTTTTTTTTAAAGATTTATTTTTTTTTTATTTATACATACAAGCTGGGGTACAGGCCAGAGGCGTGGGGCGGCGAGAGGGTTCACCAGAGACAGAGTGGGGAGCAGAACAGGCAGATCAGGAATACACTGTTGAGGGGAGCAGCGGGCAAGGCAGGAGAGGTCTGCCACGCCATGTGGGATTCTCTCCGGCCGGGTGTCGAACTCGCGTCACCACTGCCGACAGCTCCACAGTGCAGCGCTCAACCGTTGAGCCACCGGGGAGGCCCTAACTAACACCTTTCTTAAAATGATGAAGCATAGCTACAGTTACAATTTCTTTGATTATCTCATTTCTTTTACAGTTTGCTTCAATCAGATTGAAATAAGGTCATAAATAAGATTAGTTTCTGTAGTTCATGTTCTTTAAATATGTAATTTATTCCCAACAATTTTTGTTGTTGTTGTTGTTAAAGAAGCCAAGGAATTTGTCCTCTGGCTTTCCAACTGTCTGAATTTTGTGGGTTGCATTCCAGTGGCGTGTTAATATATTTCTTTGGCATTTGTATCTTTTCTAAATTGGAATCTACAGGCTTGGCCATATTCCAGTCTGATTTTTGGGAAGACTTGTTCATAGGCAGTATTGTGGTGGCCATCACAATGTAACAGAGTGGCTGGTGAACTCTTTGTGATTTTAACAACCTTTGGTTGTACAGTTTAAATCCATGAATTCATAGTGGTTGCAACAGGATATATTATTGTTCCTTTTTCAATTTTTAGCTGTCATATTTTTGTAAGAAAAAAATTCCCCTTATTTACTGCTTGATTACCCTAGTGAATGTTTTGTCGTGATAATGTTTGCAGTTTTTCTCTTTATTTGCCACTTATTAAAGTCATGCGATTGTTCCCTAGCACTATTTGCAAGTAATATATGAGAATTTTTCATTTAAAAAATCATATTAACTCATGCATTTTATATGTATTTGATATATGTCAATTAATTGCAACTGATGTCATTATAGATGTTCAAATTTTCCTATCTTTTACAAATGGGAGCCTATTCCTGAGTTCTTTTGATTTTCCTTAAAAGTCCTAAATAACTTTCTAAATTTCATGTGTAACAATATATTACATATTTGTATTCATTTCTTTCCCCAAGTCTGGCATCAGGTACTTTTTCAAGGATTTTTAAATATTTTTAGAATGAAATGGTATTCAAAGACTACATGTTTTGAGCCTTCATTCATAAAAATATATTTGTCTGTGATATTTATTTCACATTTTAAAATTATTTTTTTGGCTAAATCTGTACCTACCCAGAGAGAAGATATACCTCGACATTAAAGCAAATTCTAATGACCATAAATAAAGGAGATTTACTCAATGTATTTTTCAGTTTTATCAATATTTAGATTTTTCCTTCATTCTGGCCATTATTCTAATCTCTCATAGTCACCTCAGAACTTCTTTCAATTCTGTGTTCATCTTAAATCTATTTCACTTTATTTTAGTTGTGCTTTTGGTCTTGGTAATTCTATTTTCTTAATATGAACTACATAGAATCTCAGCTCAATAAGTTGGGATGTGTCTTTATTAATTATGTGAGTGGACAATATCAAAAGGCAAGATTTGGAGGATATTTTTTTCTCTTTATTTATACCAAGCACAAGTTTTCCTTCATCTTTTTCACCATATGAAAAGTAGAGGCTCCATTGTCAGGGATACTTATTGGAATTTAATAGCGCTAGTATAAGCTAAATAGACATTTATTAACAAGGGCAATATAGGATGGCCAATAAAATAATTCTAAAGGACAGAGAATAGATTTAAATATATTCAGCAGTTTTCTCATCTCTATTCTCTTTCCCAGTTTTAAAAAAAGCACTTCTAACTTTTCTACTATAAATTTAATACCAACAATATTAATAGAGCCAGGAAGAAATAATATTTCCCATGGCTGTGTCCTAAAGAAAGAAACGAATAAAGACATATACACATTGTATATATGTCTGCATAATATCTACATAACCAATAAGCTATATACAATTGTTATTTATACTTCTACAAATAACAAAACAAGGTTAGAGAGGTTGAGACAGATTCAATCTCATTCAGCTAGTAAGTATTCATCTAGTAAGTAGTAAGGGAAACAAACCAATTATAAAATAATTATGCTAATTATTTCATAAGATTAGGATTTGTTTCTACCTCAAAACCTCATATTTAAGTTAATCTTAGTGAGGGTCTACCCTAACTGCTTATAATTTTTTTTTTTATAATATATATTTTTATTGTTATTTATGTCTTTTACATTTTGCATTCCCCTTGGGTAGCCCACCACCAATTCACCCGTGATCCATCTCCATGGTCCCTTGTGTTCTTTTCTATTCCATTTTGTGCCCTTTCCCTTCCCTCCCTCCGGCCCCTTCCTCCCCCCCTCCCCCCCCACTGATTGTCTCTCTCCCACCCGGCCTCCCTATAA
>PVIJ01006024.1:13265-96815 GCA_004024925.1 Scalopus aquaticus
TGTCGCTGCAAATTGCATGTGTTTATCTTCTTTCCATGCTGAATAGTACTCCATTGTGTATATGTACCACATCTTCTGGATCCAATCATCTATTTTCGGACATCTGGGTTGCTTCCATACCTTTGCTATTGTGAACAGTGCTGCAATGAACATACGGGTGCATGTATCCTTTCGGATTAGTGTTTTTGTATCATTTGGGTAAATTCCCAAAAGTGGGATTGCTGGGTCGTATGGAAGCTCCATGTTCTTACTGGACAGATTTCCTACTTCTAGTTCTCCTTTATTTCCTGCTACTAGATCACACTGCCTGGTTCCCTGCTCTTCCTGCCTTGACATGGTCCACGAGATCCTCTTCACCATCCCTGCCCACATGACAGAAGCTGCACAGAAAGGGGTATGGTGTGGCCCTCGTCTCTCATCCTTAGGATTTCATTTTGTTCATTCTTTTGAACTGATCTAACAATGATGGCTGGATTGCCAAGTGTTTCCGCTCTGCTTTATGAAGAGCTATGCCCTCTTGGGGTGGAAATTATATTTATGAAGGTAAAATGCATATATTCTAAGCAGGGCTATTTATATGGAGAGAAATCTTAGTTTTGTCAGCTTGGGGGTTTTTAGTTGATTTACATTTCTCAGTGAATGTAGGAAATTGGTAGATGAAAGGAAGACAATTGAAAACCAGTGGGGAAATCCTATTTTTATTACAAATTCTTTCTCTCTCATTTATTTTTATTTAGATATTTTATGCAGGTATTAAAGCAATTTGTAATAAGATTATAAACAAAATTATGTTAGTACAGCGATCAATAGGCCAGACCAGATTAGAATTCTCCAAGATGGCATCAGAGGAAATTCCTTGCTTTGATTCTCAAAGGACCATTTATATCAACCAGTAGAACAGAGCACCCAGAGAATTCCATGGCTTGGCGGAGCAGTGGAAAACCTCTTAGACATCCGAGAGAAGGGATATGGGGGAGTCATGCTTCACTGAGCAAGTGGTGAGTGGAGACATCTGGAGGCTGTGCTATAAATTGCTGTGCTCCACTTGACCAGCCACTGGACTAACAGGCCCGGGAAGGGGAGAACTGAATGGTATGGAGGCACCCGCCCTTGACTGGGGAAAAACAGACATGGAGGAGTTGGAGATCTCCCCATGGACCAGGTCCCAAGTGAAAGGCAGTAGCTCCCTTTACTGCACCCTAAAAGACTGATACTGATCTTGTGAAGTGCACTGGCCACATATACAGCAGAGTCTTGGGTGTGGAATACCAGAAAGGGCTGTCAGTGGTGTCGCAACATCAGACTGCCTCCCCACTGCTCCAGAGCATTCACGTAGGTGGCTTGACCCCTTGTAGGGTAAATGAAGATTGCTCAGTGTAGGGTAAACGAGAGTCATCAGGTTTTTCTGCCCTCCCCTCAATGACAGACCTCTGCAGGCCTACACGCATGCGTGATAGTGGGCACCTGGAGTAGGGTGTTGGCCTGTGCGAGTGGGCACACCTGGGCTAGAGACTGGGCTTATAAGCAGAGGAGAAGAAGGTGCAGCAGAAATAGTAGCAGGAGCTGCAGCCGCAGCCGCAGCCACAGCCACAGCCGCAGCCAACAGAGGAGAAGCAGAGGACCGTTCAGCGGGGTGCAGTAGAGAGGCCACAAGAGAACACCTGAGAACCCAAGGAAGTGAAGATTCTCTGGGGGCTGGGAGGCCTGCCAGTTTCCTGGCCCCCATCCCTGCCTTCCCTGCACTTGGTTGCCTCACTACAAATGGTGTAGAAACATCATTAAAAGCCTGAAAAAGCCTGAGGGCTCCAGGACTCTCTTTTACTCTCTTATATCTCTCGGATCCATAGAGAACCTGCCCTGTGCTTACTTCCATTATACACCTCGAGGCCCCTCAGTCACCCTCTGAATACCAGCTACAAGATAAGTTTTCCAGACCTACAGCATCCCAGGAAGACCAAACATGAAAAATAAAAATATAATACAATAAAAAAGGTAAGTCCACAGAAAATATAAATGAATATAGAAGTTGATTATTATTTAATGAATGATTAAGGCAATAAATATGTTCAAATGTATAGTCATCTCATATTTTATTTGATATAAGAAACACAGGAATTAAGATTATATAAAGATGATAACTTTATAAGTTATATAAAGATTATATAAGTTATATAAACTTATTATATAAGTTATATAAACTATATAAACTTTATAAGTTATATAAAGATTATATAAAGATGATAACTTTACTTCCTCCAAATAAATATCACTTCATTTAACCAAATTCTTAAGGCTATAGATAATTTGGGGATAATGTATTGTCCACCAAGGCCTTGGAATGTACTTATTTGAAGTTATTGAAGGTTGATATAAGTACTGCAGAATGCTGCTGAGCAAGTTGGTCTCCCCTAGTTAAAATTAAGGGACTAGTTATATATACAAGTGACTTCTTTTCCCCCAGGTGAAGATGGTCTGGGTACAATTGATGGAGGAGATATAACTTAAAAAAAGGACCCACACAAGGAGCTGGGGGTAGACAATCAACATAACCATTAGCATAATCCCTAGGTGCTAGCTCCTAAGTTACAAAGCATAGGTAGGAGCTAGATGGCAGTTTAGGGCCAAAGATATGGAGATTGAGCCCATTGTAGAATCTCCAGTCTCTTTTCTAATTCTCGTTAGCCAGTAAACAGACAGCCATCTTCAAAGATGAGCCCCTCCCAACTGAAAGAGGCTATATCAGTGCCATCTGTGCAAGAATTCGGGACAGCCATTTTCTCTGCCCACCTGTGCCTATGCAGGTGCTGTCCTTTACCAACTCTGTCACTCTGCAGGGCAGCGGCCTGCCTGTCTGCCTGTGACCTGCACCATGCAGGCCTCTCTTAGCAAACCTGCCCCCTCAGAGGGGCAGCTCTTCCTGTCCACTTGTGTCTGTACAAATGTCCTTAACTTCCTTGTCCTAATAAACCTGTTCTTTAAGTATAACTGAGTCTCTGTCTCATGGAGAAACTTGTCACGTGCCACCGAAGGGAGGTCTGGTGAAACCTTTCCCAGAGTGAACCCAAGGACCCCGCTCTGCTCTCAAATCCATTGACTCTAAAATGACATCGCAATCACGGAAAGCTGTTAATAGTTACCGTTTGTGGTAGAAGTTTGGGAGTGGGGGTGGACTTTTCACTTCTTTATACCTTGTCTACTGCTTGAATTTTCTCCATTGCTATCTAGTTGGTGGGATCATGTTCACCTGTGTTTTCTGTCCTTTTTTAAAAAATTTGATATATATTTTACATCATTCTTCCTTTTTGTTCAATGCATGCTTTCTCCTTTCGGGTGTTTCTGTTCTGTTTTTATATAGTTAAAAAACCAAGTAAAGGTTAAAATGAGTGAATGAATAGTTAAATTATATTAAGTTAAATAATCTGTTAAAGATATCTGGATGGAGAGGCTTTCTATACACAATACTAGACATGCTATATGGGTACCTATGTGGTGAGGAAAGCAGAAAACTAGAAAATGGCAACAGTAAGTTGTGTCACCCTGGGAAAGGTGGCATAAGCTCTCAATCTAAACACATACTTGAAAGACAAGTTTGTTTCAGTTCAGCACAGAGATTGCATGCTTTTTAGGCGCTGGGAGATGTAAGAGAAAAGATCATATTCCATTTTAAGATTTCCAACCGAGTTTTCATCAAACCTACAGAGTAGAAGAGGGTCTCCATTCATGCTTGGAGCATGTCCTACTCCTGTAACAGGGTGGTCCCTAGGTTCCCTGTCCCACCAGGGTAGGGTGGAACTGAGCAGGATATAAGAAGCTTGAGAAGAGGACACACAGAGGACACACAGAGGAGACAGAAAACAAAGACAGAAGATAGGAGGAGACGGAAGAAGGCAGGAAAGCCAGAAGAGGCCCAAGGAGCAGAGAGGCTTGTAAAGAAGCTGCACTGGCCTGGACTGATTCAAAGAGATGTGGGTGAAAGACCCATGGGGAAGTTAATGATGGCTATGCGGATTTTGGTTTTGATTTTGTTCTGTTCCTCTCAGAATTGTCTGACTGTTTCCGACCCTTTTGTACGGTTCCCTGCCGAAAGGTATTTTGGTTCCTCCCAGAATGGTCTGGCTGATTCTGGTCCTTATGTGTGGGTCCCTGCCAAAAGCTGTTCTAGACTGTGGCAGGCTTTCGGGACTTGCTTTGGGCCAAGCCCGTTTGGGTGGAATTGTACCCACGAGGAGTTGGTTAGCATTGGGTGCTTGACTTAGACACTATATTCTTTGTCTTCTCTGTCTTTTCTAGTTGTATTAAAGTTTCTTTCCACAAAAGGTCCAATATGTTTTGTATTGATGTGGCGGATGGCAGAACCCATTTAGAATAGGGCGGGTCTGGGGTTACGGGGGTGCCCCTCTCCCTGCCCTGTAACACTCCCATCTCCTAAAGCCCCACAATCTCAAATGTCTTTTTGCCACCCGGTGAGTCAGGTCCAGTGCTTTGACCTGAGCTGAGGGCTTCCGGCTGCATGTTGCTTCTCTGCCATCACAGCTTTCTCTGGCACTGACCCCCTTGCACTTTTCTCTATGAAAATGGAACCATGAATATTGCTTATTAACCTATTACCTCCAAGAAGCTCATTTCCTCCAACATATGCATCTCCATTTCCCCCCCTCACAGAAGAAAGCCTGCTTACTCCTCTGATAGAATCTCCTTTCAGAAGCTATCTGTAACTTTGAGCTTACAGGCAGTGGTTTTTCTTTTCTCTTGGGAGAAATAGAAATTCATTATAATACTGTTAATTATTGCTTTTAAAAATCTGCACTGTATTTGTACCTTTTTCTGAAAGATACATTTACATTATTGCAGACAGTAGAACATATGTTTTCAAAGTTTCTCTGAGAATGCTTTATCCCCAAATTGTTCTAGCTAGCTGTTTGATCTGGGATCTGACAAATGAACCCACTTAAAATGAAATAGGGAGTTGTGACTCCCCCTCATTGCACACAATAACTTGTGCCTTGGGATAGGGAGGGGCTAGAACAGCCCTTCAAACTAAAGCTGGAGGAACTGGTCCTTAGTGCCTCTAGCCACAGGGTTTGGAGGGGAGAGGCCGCAAACAGGCTGGATCTGCTTTGTTGACAAGTAAAAATATCTAAGCAAATTGCTAAAATCAAGTTGACCAATGAGAGAAAATGATTAAAAAGTTACAACACTTGTGAATGCATTTACCTTCAAATAATAGAAAATTCAACTAAAAAACTACCTAAGTCGGCATTTCTTCTTCTCATAAAACAAAACATCCAAAGGTGGGTATTTCCTGCTATTAAGTCACTTGTTCAAGTTGGAGAACAGTATGCCTTCTTGGTTTCTGCTCTATCATCCAACCACTTCCATATGTGCTACCTCTTGACCTCAAAACAAGCCTGTAACATCTAACCCCTCTAGCCAAAAGAACAAAAACCCATCAAATTCCAAACTTTTACTTATACTTCACTGGCTCAAGTTGCATCCTGTGGACAACACTATAGGCAAGAGGAGCTGGTAGGTCAAGGAGCAGTCACTGCCTCTGCTAGGACTTGGTGCCTTGAATCAGGGGTTCAGCAGCAAGGGACAAGCACAGGGTGGGGGTGGAGTTGGAATTAGTGGTAGGAAACCATGAAGGATGGCGTAAAACTATCTGTACTTTAGGCCTCAGAATCCTGGTAATGTAACCAGGCTGAGTCCAAAGTCTGGTGGAGGTGGTGCCCCCTGGAGGGGGTTTGCTGATGAGAATGAATAGCCCCAGGGAAAATGCTAAGTTTTGCAGTTTGGGGTGGAGATTCTGATGAGAAATAAAAGACACTAAAGGAGAAGAAGAATCAGCCGCCATGGTAGGAAAAGAAGTCAGTTGCCATGATGCAGGAAAGAAAAAGGAACGGCAGGAAATATAGCCACCAAGATTGAGAGTTTGGAAACCAGATGCCAGAAGTTTTTGAGCCGCTGGGATATGGAATTTCGGATTGAGCATTTTTGGAATCTTCAGTGACTTTGGGGCCAATGACTTTGGAGGCTTTACAAGTAGCCGAGCAACGGAAACTTCTCCCAGTTTTATCTTTACCGCAGCTGAAGGAAGAAGGCAGAAGCCTGAAGCGGGCACCTTCCTAAAATGGGTGAGTGCAGGCTGTTGGCCTGTCTGGCCACTGTAGTTGCTGTTTTCAGTGTTATTGGCCTGGTGCTGTGCTGGGGCACCATGGCAGTTCTGGGAGCATCTCCAGTTGTGTTCTGTCTCATCCACGTGAGTTGGAACCGGGCCTACAATCTGGCTGTTGCGCGTTTGTAGAACCAGGAAGATGCCATTTTGGAAATGTGGCCTATTGTTTCGAAAAAGAGCTCCAGTCAGCAGTGGCGGGAATATACCACCTTTGTTACTTTTCTGGGACTTAAAGGGCTGGACATTGCTTTAAGTAAGATAAATGAAATATGTTGACTTCAGTAATTCTTTGTTTTTCCCTGTTTGTTAAATAAATCCCATTGTTATTGTTCCCTAAGCCTGAGTAGTCTTGCAATTGTGCACACAGTGCAGAACCAAGATAGTGACTGGTAAGCAATTGGGGCACTACCTTTGGCCAAATTTTGAAGCCCCTTTAGCCCAGTATCAGTATGTCATCATCATTGCTTATTTTAAAGAGCATAAATTAGGTTCAGATTAGTTTGGAGTTACTTGGTTTTCACATGTGAAACATTATTTGTCACAGGGTTTTAGAGATACATGGAAAGCAAATTCTTAATCTAAATAAACTCTTATGTTGAGATGTGGGAGACCCTTTCCCAGGAACTGTGGAGAAAATCGATGAGTTGTTAGAACTAATTGCTTTTTGCCTTTTTAACTGCCCAAGTTAAATGTCTGTCTTTTTTGCCATGAGTACTTATGGGAAAAGTAACTCACATGTTTTGATATATGTGAGTTAATTTTTTCTGATTTTTTTATCTAAGTTCCTGAAGAAAAATCTGTGACCTAGGAACTCTTTACCTTATGCAAATATAAAAGAAGCTAATTCATTTAAAAAATTGTTAAACTAAATTAAGGTTAAAAAGTTAAAGTTTAACTTAGCTAAGTAAATTTTTTTTTGTAGATGTTGAGGGTAAAAAAGTTTGTATGGGAAAGGCAACTAATAATTAAAAAAACGTAATAACTGGAGCATCTAAGGTTAGAACATAAATTCTTGCTTAAAGACTTTGATTGAAAGATGAATTGGTTCTAGTCCTGAAAAGATGAGTAAGTCTGTGTGAAAGGTTAGGAATCTGAAATTTTTATCATTTCCCAGATGAGTTGTCACTCAGTGGGCTAAAATGCCATTATGAAACCATTTCTCAATATCAGAATATTTTCACGAGCTCTTCCAGGACCAGGAAAAATTCCCTTTCATTTTCCAGCATCTAACTAACGAATTAAGTGTTTTAGAAGGCTGTGAGAGATATATCCATATATAATACATATATTCAGAAATCTCAGAGAAATCAGTTTGAGAGATTTGTTTACCATCTAGGTCCTTCCATTGCTTTTATTCGGTTGAAGCTAATATAAAATTCTTTTTCAAAGTATAGAAGACTGACAGTGAAGACATTCAGTCATAACCATTCCCATTTGGAAGACTGAGATGTGTGTGAAACTTTCATGAAATATTTTAAGCAGTAAGCACTCACACATGTTCATGATATAAACACATAGAAAAACACTTCAGACCATTAAGTTCTGAAGTTGAATAAAATGTTTTGTGATATAATAGGTACTTCTCTAGTTCTGTGTGTCAGAAACACTTTTTCAAGGCCAACTGAGTGTTTGTAGGTTGAGAGAAGCCTTACTAATCTTTACTGCCCGTTGCTGTGCACACCATTATTCCTCCATTCAAGTGAAAAATTCCAGCTCTCCTAGGCTCAAGCCGCTGGTCATACTCTGGTCTCCACCTCATTGTCATCCACAGACACCCAGATGCCATTTATTACATTCTTAAGCACTAGAATCCCAGCTACTATCTTCCTCACACATCCTGTCATTATCCTGACTCTAATTCCCTGGCCATTCAGACCTAAAGTGCCATTGATGTACCTCTGCCATATTTCTGTCATGCTGAGTGCATGCTTGGTCATTATTATAATTATGTCACTCTTAAAATACTGTCCCATTTTTCTAGCTTCATTTCCTAGTTCTTTATTCATTTACAACACCCTTTATTAGATCGACCTTGACTACCAGACTCACATCTTGCCATTCCTTTTCTTGGAAACCTTTGAGACTCTGCTCATAATATTCTCTGTGCTTGGGCAATTCTTCCATTAGTCTCTCTTCCAAACTGCTGCTAGCTGTGTCTTGAAGTGGTTTACTTCTACTTAACTTTTGCTTTTTTCTTAGATATTATTTCCTCTAGGAACCATCTCATGACCACATTCTGTCCCCATGTGTGGTCATCTGCTTCTCATGTCCTCACTTGCATAGTACTTTCTACCACTAACTTCTTGTTTTTGTCTTATATACCCATTACACTCCCAAGTTTTCCAGGTTATTTTTTCACCTTCATCACTATTGATTTCTCACTGCATAGAAAAATGATTGGGATGTAGTAGGCCCTCAATAAAAAAAGACAGTGAATAAACCAATAGACAGTTTTGGTTGTAATCCAGCAGCTTAGTTCTGGATTCAAATAAGCATTTGCTGGATTATTCTCTCACTTTTAGAAAGGCTGAGATATTTGAAAAAATTACTAATTCATTTAAAAATA
The DNA here is from genome assembly GCA_004024925.1 of Scalopus aquaticus. Classification (NCBI taxonomy): domain Eukaryota; kingdom Metazoa; phylum Chordata; class Mammalia; order Eulipotyphla; family Talpidae; genus Scalopus; species Scalopus aquaticus. The sequence goes on from PVIJ01006024.1 coordinate 22,007, forward strand.
TATAGTCTGTTTCTTGTCATTAATTAACCTAATGGAGTGACTATGCTAATGGAGGGGATTCCTCATAGATAAAAATGTAAATAGTTGCATAGATACGTACATGCACCCAGTGATAGTACGTTGGGAAAGTGTGAGGAGATGGCATAGAGAGTAGGTTTGGGGGATAAAGTGGTCAGCAGAGACTTTTCTTAGAAGGTGACATTTAAGCTGAGATTGGACAGAAGAAAAGCAACCAGCCATCTAAGAACTAAGCAAATGAACATGCCAAGAGGAAGTCAGCACAGTGAAAGGTCCTCAGAACGTTGTTTCATATCCTTGACATGTGAATTAGGGCAGAAAATAGTAACTATCACATAGGATGGCTTTAAAGTTTGAATCAGATCAACCATATAAAGCATCTGCCACTCTGTTTGACTTACGGTAAACAGGAAGCAAATGCTTACTAGTAGTAGTGTTAGTAATAAACTAGATTAAGTTGTCCTTTTTTTTTAAGTACGACTTTAATCATAGGTATTTACTCTCACACTGACCCAATTTTACTTATACTTTGTCAAATCAATTCAAGTAAGTTATGTAGTATCTACTATTCATAAGGCAGTGTGCTGTATGCTATGAAGTATCAAAGAAATAACTAAGAATTAAGGTTTCATCTTTACTTTCCATATTTTACTTTTATTTATTATTGCTTTGTCTCACTATCCATTCTAGAAGCTATTTCCACAAGTAAGTGTGTGTTTGTGAGTGAGCACACACTCATATCTCCTTATATTTCCCCCCTGTTTGGCTTTTCTTGGGTGATGACCTTATAAATCATTTGAATCACAGTTGGTATTTCTGAACATTTGAAATGCTCACGGCAAGGAAGCCTTCACATTTCTGAAAGAAAGGCTGTCACAAATACTGAACTTTATTGAAAAAGCAGCCAGATGCTAATGGAAAATACAAATGTGATCCAAGAAAAGTTTTGCATTTGTATATTAAGAATATTTTTTGTACTTAATAGCTACATGTGGCTACATTTCTTTTCTTCATGTAAGTGTCCCTTCCAAGGAAATGATGACTGAAATGTTAGAAATTCAAAATTAATTAACACCTTGTACAGTTCATTTGGCTCCTACAGATTCTGTAATGGCTTTATTTGTATATAACTGTGTCTGTTGCTTATTTTTGACAAGTTTGGACAATATATCAGCTCTGTACAATTTCTGGGTTTCTGATGCTGCTGAGAATAACTGTAAGGATAAGAGGTAATGAAAGGAGAATGAAAGACTAAAATGTTATTGTGAGGGATTATGCTTTTATTTGTGTGGTTATATGTTAATCCTGGTTTTTATTAAAGAAATATATTAAGGCTTTTATAATTTTATTTTTAAATAAATATATATTTTATGAAATAATGACTTATTTGTAAAAAATAAAGTTAAGGAAAATGATTTATTTTAATTACAGTTTTTAAAAACAAAGATTGTGCCTTTGAAGATGTTTTTGTAATTTAGTTGCTACAGAAAATGTCCTTCAATAATGAAAGACTGCTCTAAATATGACATCTAAAATAGGACTAAGAAAGCCTGTCTTCACTGTTATCAATTATTCAATTGCTTTTTGTTTTTATCTCACGGTTTTCTTTCTCTTTAGACAAAGGAGTGCCTAAACTAGCCCAAGTAGGACGAACATATTCCTCAAATGTAAGTTTTGATAAAATACTTGCTTATGTGCATGGAATAAAAGAAAATAACATTTTTAGAATGTGGCTGTAGGGCAGATTGCAAGGCAAATTTCATCAAGTTTATGACTAGGTGATTGTATATTGATTTATTACTCTGATATGAAAATGACCTCTTAATACATGTGCATACCAATAAATATGTGTGCATAGATAAAGGTATACATTTTAATGCTGTGTTTAAACTTTAAGGTTTAAACTTTGTAGGATTTATAAATCATGTTTTAAGTGGCATTGATATTAGAGTTTCAGAGTCACAGGTTAGAAATATTTGGGGTATGGGTTGGTTAATAAAGTATCAGAATTTAATATTGTGCAATGTGAGGTGACTTACTATAGGTAACAGCCCTTGGAAATGTGATGTGTTGATAGATCTATTGGTATATCCTGACAGTATTATTAGAAAAAGGAGAACTGGTGTTTATTTATGAATTTAATATTTATTGAGCACCTATCAAGTGCCAAGACAGCTAAATTGCTTAGTAGAAAGGTATAGTCACTCTGGTTTTCAGCTGGTTTTTATCACATAGCCATATCCCCTTTCTCTTTGTAATGATGAACTCTCTCTGCACAGCCACTCTCTCCTCAACTCCCCCATAACACTACTCACCTTTTAGTCCTGACGGGGCAATGGTCATGATATTAATGTCCCTTAGACCAACTATGATAGGCATTTGACTTAGACTGGGCTAATGAAAGTATTTGGCATAGCTATACATTCATAGGTGAGCTGTGACTGTTAGGGTGACTAGTCTGTAGATGTTTCAGAAGACTCACTTTTTTTTGAAGTTGTTAATCAGAGATTGAAACTGGAAGCCTGCCTCAGTGGTGGGAACAGCAGCAGCAGTGGAGGTCTCTTACCCTGCTGCTCCACCACAGGCCTGCTCTGGCTGTGGCTCCATGGAGTTCAACAAGCTCTCTTTTATATGTAGTTCCAGGATTATAGAATGTACCAAACAGGTGTAAGCTATGAGTTGATTGGTCGTGCTAAGTTATTCAATCAGCCATAGGACTGAAAAACAATTCAATTAGACTTGTAGGTGGGGCACCTGAAAGAGGATCTAACGCAGGGATGGAGGGAGCTGAGGAGACTATTCCAGCCACTGAGGAAAGGATAGAGACATCTTTCCAGCCTCTGAAGAAAGAAGGGAAAGACTCCATGCCTGGCATCTGAAGAAAGACAAAGATCCAGCACCTGACTTCGAAAAAAGAAAGAAGAAAGAAGCATCCAGTAGCAGACCTCTGAGGAAGGAAGAGTAGCCAAAGACCTTTGTCAAGAGACTGGATCTCTGGTCCTCTCTGAAAGGAGCACCAAAGGCCAAGGATTTGGTGTCTCAAATAGCTGTTTGTTGTTGTTGTAGGCCAACAACTCACAAAAAGCTGTTAACACTTGGTGATTCTGACACCACCTCTAGGTGACCAGTAGTAATCATGACTACTGGCCAGTGCTGTCCATTTCTGTTGACAGATGAGTGGCACTCTGCTTCTACTTTTGGTGGATACTATTTGGGGTGAGACAGCCAGCCACTTGTGTCTACAGTAAACACTTTGTTTCCCTTGTTTTTGAAACAAAGTCCATTGTTGTTCCTGGAGCTCAGGTAACTTGTGCATGTGGCTAAGAACCCATAGACAGAGATCTGTTCTCTATTGGGCACTGTCCTTTGATATTCTGTAGCCCCTATTGTAGAGGCGTTGTATTGTTATAGCCAGTGGTTTAGAATTTTGGGATTTTGGCTGCTATCTTCTTTTGGGCGATCTCCCCACTGTTTCAATGTCACATAACCCAGGATATATTAGACAGTAAACCAATAGTTTAACTGTAGTTCCTCCATTAGAACTGAAATCAAAACAATGGAGTAATAAATTGTCAGTATAGACTGGGTAGAAAGAACAGAATTAATTTTAAGCACAGATATGAAGTATGGAGCGCCCCTCTGAATTTTCACAGGAGGTTAATATTATTTTAGACTGATGTCTCAGGTCTTATAAGGAACACAAATCAATGAGCTGACCTCGTCAGATGTCTTTGCTATGATATAATTATCAAGGCACACTCAAAGGTACTTATAGATATATTTTAAACACAAATATAAACTATATGTGAACTCTATGCAATTTGTGGCAATCAAGCTAGATCCAGTATTTAGCAAGAAGTAGAAACAGACAGGAAGAGAGAGCTAGTTTTCCAGAAGTTTACATTATTCATTCTTATATCAAATATTGCATTTAGGATAATCTTATACCTATAGTAGGCACTCACATATTTTTGAAATGAAATTAAATATACAATGGCCCATAATTTCAAGATGATGCTTGTAGCTTTATACTGATATTTTATGAATAGCCCTTTGTATACAATAAAAATGTCATGGTCTTTTACTGAGATGTATGTCATGTAGAGTTTTGCCTATATTTTCTTCTATGGTATGCTTTTATGAAATTAAAAAAAAAAGGACTTTCTTGTCTCTTTAATAATATCAGCAATCGATGCTTATTTGCTGTGTCCTCATGTAAACACTTTCATAGCAACCTCTGTATGCCCAGCTGGGAATGAGTAGCTTTATTTAGGAAAGTTCCTGAAGCAATGCTGACCCTTTATGACCCTTTTGAAAGGGAGAAACAGCAAATCTCTTTGGTATTATTATTAGGAAAGAATACTGGTAAAAAATGCAATAGACTTTCTTCTGTAAGAAAAATAGACTCATGATAGGAAAAATGTTTTGGGTGTTGCTGAATTTATAGAAGATACAAATTAAAATTAAGCTCCAAAGAAAAAACAACTCAAATCATACAATGCTTTATAACATTTTTCTCCTTTTTTTTTGTAATTAATGCTCTCATAGATATGCTGTCAATACTACAACATATTTATGTGATATGACACTAACATTAAAATGTAATCAAGGTAGATATTATAATAATTGCTGTCATTTTTGAATGCAGACTATGGGTAGAGAAAGGTGTTAAGTCCTTTATATATATATATGCTACCTTCTTTACTGCCCCGAACAATTATGTGGAGTACATTTTATTGCCCTACGTTTAAAAGATGAGCTTCAGTGAGGCATAGCGAGGCTAAATCACATACCTAAAGCAACAGAAATAGTAAGTTTGTAGGGTTAGAAATGTGAATTAGGTCTGTGATTCCACAAAATGTTTTATGTAGTTAGTAGCTATTTATTATCACCACCATCTTTTATGATATACTAAATAGATAAACAAGTAAATAAATTAAGGAAAACAAAAATCTGGTATGCTACACCATGAATGCATTTTTATTTATTGGGTAAAAAAGAGAGAATAAACTTCATAAAGGAAAAGACTACTGGATGTGCAGTATGTAAATAACAGAAAAAAAGCAAGTTATATAAGGTTTTGACTCTGGGTCAATTGCTGATGACCTCTGTCCAGTGAGCTTACACAAAACAAAAGATTAGCAAACCTTCTGAAATCTGAAAAAGTGTATGATAGGGCTAAGATTATAATATTTACTGATGCTTTTTTATTTTTGATTCTGTATCTTCTCAAACAAAGGTGTGTTTTTCTAGAAGTAAGAAATGTCTTCTGAGTGGGATCAGATTGTATGCTGCTACTGCATTTGAAATTCATGTTGGCATTCGCTTTGGGCTGAAACCTGGTATACAGCTGGACCAATATGGCAACAGTGTACATGGGTATTAGATACAGACTTCCCTCCTGGATATATTTAAAATTCCTAGCAAATAGAAACCATATCTTGCAATAAAGATACTGATGTATAGATATTTGCAGACTTGCAGATTTGCCGAGACTACTGCTCATTCATTCATTCTTAGGAACTCATGTAATAAATATGTAATCTGCATCTTCTAGGTAACAGACACTGTACTAGGTTCTTGGTATTCACTAATGAAAAAAATAAACTCTACTTCATGAAGTGTCTTTCGTTAATCAGATATGTCAAAAACATACTCCTTGACTAAGGGTAATCAAACTGCTTCAGTAAAGGACCTGTAAAAATATTTTAGGCTTTCTGGTCCATACAGTTTTAGTTGCAACAACTTAGTTGTTATTATAATGTGAACACAGAGATGGTATATAAACAAATGTGACTGTCCTAATAAAACTTTATTCACAAAACAGACAGTGGACCTAAACTTAATATGATCTAGCCTAGGCTTCTGACTCTGATAACTTAAAAACAACAGATTAACAAGGTTAGGCAATGTGAGAAGTTATTTTAGGAGATAATCCAGCAAACTCTAATGTTTTGTAGATGAATTAAATGAAGTTTTGAGAGGTTAGTGATAACTTAAGGTAACAAAATGAACTAGTATCAGAATCAAGATTTGCAACCCATACCTCTTTACTCAACATACATTATTTTTCCTTTACTACATTGACTTCTACTGTGCTGGGAATAGTAGGACTTACTGTAATCATATTATAATATGTATAAAAGAATACTATTTTTAAAGTTTCCTGTGGTCTAGATAACACAGTCAGGCATTGCTTAATGACAGAAAAACATTTAAAAAATGTTTAAGTAAGTAATTTTTGTCCTTGTCTGAATGTCAGGGTATAATTACACAAACTTAGACGGTACCACTTGCTTCCTACGTAGGATTCATGGTATAGCTATTGGGACTACCACGGTATATACAATCCTTTGTTGGCCAGAAAGTTGTCAAGCCTCACATAACTTTTAAAATCTCACCCATGCACATTCACCTCTATCACTACACATTCACTACCTCCACCTCCATCACCATGACAACCACTATAAGTACCAACATCACAACAAAGCTTTCACCACCATCACTGCCCCACTGTCACACCACTAGAAACATCCAGAGACTCCAAACATACCCTTAATCACAAAGCTGGGTTGATTTAGTTTTGTACAACAGGGTGTGAGTATGAATTCAAGTGTAGTCAGGAAAATAGGAAGACAGTGTTGGGCAGAGCTTCTTATAGGGTTTGATTTCGTACTGATGATTGCAAGGATGGATTATAAAGCAGAAACTTCTGGACTGGATGATATAAAAAACCATGAACAACTTGTTGAATAGATTTCTTAATCATTTTAACTAATGGGTGAGAGGAATAAAGAGTGCTACAGTTACATTGGTACAGAAACACCACTCACTCTGGTTAGTAAGAAGGGGGACAACTTGTCATTTTGTAATTCGGAGTGTTTTCCTTACTAGTTCCTTCCAAGTATGTGTTAACTTTCTTACTTGCATTTTCTTATTTCAGTGGCAATATGGGTCACTGTTGAGAAATTTTAAAATTCTGTAGGAAAAAGAAAAACAATAAATCCACCATCCAGAGATAACCACATAGAACATAATTTTTCTGTGTAAAAATACATGTAACATACGTTTGCACAGAAATGGAATTATACTGTACATTGCAGTGTGAACTAAGTTTTTCACTGAATATATAATGAACAAGCTTCCATTTAAAAACAGCATCATTTTAAATGATCTTTAAGATATTTCATTGTGTGATTATGTTAAAATTTATGTATTATGCAAATTATGTTTATTTTACCGTTTGCTTCTTCTTACATACAGCTATTTTCTGCTTTTTGAAAATTCTAGTTACACCACCTCATTTTTATGAAAGATTTACATTAGTACCTGTTTTTTGCTAACCAAAATAAAACTGAAGATTCTCACTTTTACTGCAAAAGTCAAAAAGCAAAAATAGCATTCAGTGTTTGTGTTAGCACAGCTCTTAGAGAGACAACGTACACGCCAAGCAGAGAGAAAGGGAACACCAACTTCTTTCTCCAAGAACTACTTTTTATAACCATGTATTTAACATGTAATTCCTATTTTTACTATATGTTAATGTTATTCTAGGTTTCATGTGTTATTAATATGTTTGCTTGGTTATTTTGGGGACCTGGGAACTCACATATTTTTTCCATGTATAATTAAAGGCAAAACCTTCTTAACTGTATTCCATTTCAATTTATGAAAGTTTTCATAGGAACCCTCTGCTTCTGGATAATGGGGAAAACCTATGTTTAGAAGGTGGTTCCCAGAATTTTGCCATTAATAGAAACAAATGTAAATCTTTGTCCATCCTACATATTTTTCTTGGGATTACCATCTAGAAATGAGAATAATAGATCAAAGTGCATGCCTGTTTTTAAGATTTTAAAAATCTTGTTAAATTGCTGTCAGAAAATTTGTATAAATGTTTACTCCCACATGTAGTACGTGAGAATATTCCCAACACCCCTTTACTCCCCATTTTATTTAAAATTGACTCTAAAAGAATATCCTAAGAAGATAATTTTGCTTAGTTCAGTTATGTAGAATTCATTCACAGTGGGCCAGTTACTGTGCTTGGTGCTAAATATACATAGATGACTAATCTGTGATTTTCTATAAAGCCAGCATCTTGGCACAGTTTGGATACAAGGCCACCATTTACTTTTATAGAAAGAGATGAAAAGATGGGCGAATCTGGTGAGATTAAGTGTATTTCCCCCTGTAGGGAAATTGTGCTTATTTTGTAGCACCTAATGAAATCAATCTATTGTTAGTAACTTATTATTATTTTGAGTATGTGACACAAGGACTAACATTTCTCTAAATACTAAAGACTGGTATTTGAGTTAATATAACTTTTGTATTTTTTTTAACCACAAGTGTTTAGTAATCACCATAAAATACATTAATGGCTCAGGAGCAAATGTTGAACTATTAAACTGGTCAAAAATTGTTGTATTTAAGTCCCATATCCTCATTAAGTCAAGCTGATATTGAAGGAAATAGCACAGATGTTAAGTAAAACTGCACTGCAGATCTTGAAAATAATAATTCATATTGTAAAGCAAATTAAAGACTGATGCAGATAGTGCAAAAATAAGATTTTTTTCCTTACATTTCATTATTTGTTTCATTTTTAAGATTTGAGAGTGGCCCCATTATTAATATGATTCTTGCTTCCCACTAGACAAGAGTAAACTTGGAAAATACACAACTGTTTGAAATTGCCTAAATGTATGCACTTTTATTTCCCCATCATATCTTATTTTTTCCAACTCAGTGAATGTAAATAGAGACCTTTGTGCTAACTAAACTGTTTTTAATTGAAATAATCTAATAAAACTTTATACTTTATAAAGATAATTTAATTTGACATTTATCTACATCCGAAAGTGAAATATATCCACTAATATCATACTTAGTTGTTTCATACTTTCTTTACTTTTTAAATTGCCATTGAATTTTTTCACATGGAACTAATTAAACTTTATTGAACTGTTTTTAAAACTATCATGACAGTGACTATAATTTTACAGGGAGTTTATTTACATGATGCACTTTCATGTGACTACATTGTTCTAAAGTAATGTTCTATATTTATTATACCTATAATACATTTATAAAATGTATTAATGATAATAAAGATGAATTTTAATATGAGTAGAAAATCATAGTCATACATAGAATTTATGAATCTTGTTCTTTTTCCACTGCAATTATTTTTAAATTGCTATTTTATAACTTCAGGTGAGAACAAAAATTATCATTGGTCATCCTGAATTTCAAATACGCTAATATATTAATTGACTTTGGGACTTTCCTATAGCTTTCCAAGTTTGGTGTATATAGAGTGGTTAAAATTCAAAGATCTTGATATGCATCATTATGAGACAATTATGGATGGTATTAACTGTTTTTTTTTGGTATTTACATTTTGCAAATGAAGTAGGTTTGAGGTAACTTCTATATTCTGCTATTCTTTTATTTATTCATTTTGATTTGACAAATGTTAATTGAATAGCTGCTTTTCAAATGGTACAATATGTGGGGGAAAAAAGATACTAGCTGCCCATAACTTCACAATTTATCCATCTTTTGACAAAATCAGTTTCTCCTTCTTTCACCTTACTTCTTTATGTACATAAATGGTTTACTGTCCAAAAGTAAATATATGTAATGACCTAATTTTTTACTGAAATACACTACTAAGGGGAGAAGTGGGTGAGACAGGGAGGTCTGCTGGGACATATGTGGGTTAGCTCCCTAGTTGGGGATCAAACCCAGGTCACAGCAGTGATAGCACTGAAACTTAATCCCTAGGCCACTGGGGAGACCCATGACTTAAATTAAAAAAAAACAACAACAACTCATTTAATGTCCAATACATTTCAATTTTTGGGTGTTATAGTGTAGTTATTGCTGATATGTAGACTGGTGTCTACCATCCAATAAAAATAAAGAAGAACATTACCAAAACCAAAAATAAATTCTCATGCCCCCTCTTCTCTCCTGATCAACCCCTTTTTCTTCTATTCTAAATCTCTTATAATATTGATCTTCTTAAGTAAGTTATTGGCCTTTTTCAGAGTCCTAACTAATTTGAAAGCATACAGTGTATGGTCTTTCAGTTAGCATAATGCATTTGGAATTCATTCATGTTGTTTGACGTAAGACTAGTTCTTCCATTTTTATTGCTGAGCCGTATTACATTAAATATATGTAAAATGTTTGACCAATTGCAGAACATTTTATTGGTTTCCAGTTTTTTAATGATATGAATAAAATGTTTTTAAGTATTAATTTACAGATGTTTTTGTGAACCTAAATTATAATTTATCTTGTATAAATATCTGAGTGGGAATGCTGGATCAGGTGGTAAGAGTATGCTTAACTTTATAAGAAACAAGCTGTCTTCCAAAATGACTGTACTGTTTTGTATTCTCACCAGCATTGTAAAGCAATGAAAGTTCCAGTTGCTCCAGGTCTTTGCCAGACATGATGGTATAGTTCTTTTGCTTTTGACTATTCAGCTAGATGTGTAGAGGTAACTTAGAGTTTTCACTTTTGTTTTCCTAATGATTAATGATGTGGACCTTATTTTCCACTTACATGTCTTCCATGGTGAAGTATCTATTCCAATATTTTGTTCATTTTAAAAATAGATGACTTTTTAAAATTTTGAATTTTGGTAGTTCTTTATTCTGGATAGAAGTCTTTTGTCAGATATGTGTTTTACAAATAAATTCTTCAGAATGGCTGGTCTTTTCATTCTCTTAGTATCTTTTACAGAGTAAAAGTTTTTTTGATAAAATTCAGTTTATTTTTATTTTGTAGCTTTTTTATTTGATGTCATATCTAAGAATTTTTTTTGCATAATACAAGGTCTCAAAAATTTCTCATACCTATTTTTGTAGCTTTTATTTTAGGATAACTACATCCAAATCAACCTAGCTGCTCTGTTAGATCCTTAAACACCAAATCTAACATCAAGGTGTGTGTTGTGAGTCTGAGATAGTTCTGTAAAGTGAAAGTGCTTTGTAAATTCCACAGTGCTATAAACATTTTAACTGTGTGATCTTTTACTGGTCAATTAACTGTCTTGACTCATTTTCCGTATGTATAAAATGCTATGCAAATATATAATGATCACAGCCCTATTCCCATTCCTCGAGTCCCCTGTTTCTCCCTTCCATCTAGCACAGTAGAATAAAGCATGGTGATTAAGAGTTCTGAAGTCAAATAAGTCTGCCTTTTGATAAATCTGACTCTGACACCGAGAAAATTTGGGAAGACTGTAACTCGCATACCACTTTCCTTATCTGTAAATTGAAGCTGGTATTTTTATGATTCAGATAACTCTCATAATGTGTTAAATAAAAGGCCTGACTCTCTGCAGTCTTTCAGCAAATCTCTGTTGGTGTTTGGTAATGGTTGCTATTTTTATTGGATCTGTGATTTGCTCCTTCCAATTTCCCCTAGTTACAGAAATCACTTTTCTATACAAATCTGTAGGAGCGCAGCATCTCTCTCTGTAGCCAGTCTCGTCTGTTATTGACCACTATTCTAGACATCCCATCATAGTATGTCCTCAGTTTTCAGGGTCTTCGCCTTACCAGTCATCTGTCTGCTGACAGTCATCATCAGTCCTGAAGTAGGATTTCAACACTAAACTCCACCTACCCAGTTGGTTTGTCCAACCACCAACTTTACTTTGATGTTCTCTCCAGTTAATGGGCCTGCCTACGACTAGGTTCTAGCTCCTCCCTGGTTGCATGAAACACACACTAGTTATGAAACCTCTCTATTCCATGTGTTTGTCTCTTTGCAAAGATTTTATTAAAGTTGTCAATTTTTTTAAAACCTAATTGAGAAATAAAACTTGTATCATAAATTCTTCACTAGTTACTACTTTTTTATTAGCAAATCTCTCACTTAAGACTAGGAAGTTCTTAACAGATCTGAAAGGTGACCTCCAGCACCTCTGAATTTAAGTGGTTGCTATGAAGAAAAGTTAGATGACTTAACACAGGATACTTTCACCTTCCATTTTTAGTTGAATAGGAGCGAGGAAATTATGGGATGGCAATAATTTGAACACAATGGGTATTGAAAAATTTCAAGTACCAGAATTGTGGATGTGTGAAGGCAAAGCTTCACTATTTTAGCTATAAAACTGACTGCTGAACTGTACAAAGGTTTATTGTCTCAGGTCACATAAGATTTCTTTTGTAAAAGGTCTTTGTTTGGGAGTTAGAGACATTGCTTACATTGCTCTGTAGTGTTTTGAATGCTACCCTTTCCTTCCTTTGTAAAGACAGGAGTTTTCTGAGTGTTTTGAAGTCTGTTTTCATCTTCTTTCATCTCTTCTCACTCTCAAAACTGAACTAAGGATGTGAGAAATGTACCATCTCCCTTTGCCTCCCCACCTGAGAGCTGTGATTTTTCACAGGAAGAGATAGAAGTGCCCTTTGATTACTGTGAAGGGGCAATTGTGACATCTTCCTGGAAAGTTAAGCACAGGGAGAGATCAAATGCTTTGGTTTGAAGCCCATTTTGTATGTTCATAGCACACACGAGAAAAATGTAAAACCTAAGAAAAACCACCTCTGCAGAAGTAAACTGAAACCTGAAGGGTAATGGAGATAGAGGAAAATATTATAAAAACTTGAGGGCAAAATTACAAGCCTTAAACTGTTGGAAGATGGATACTAATCACTAATTTATCATCAGATGTATTGACATGTGAAAGAGAACCAGTTAAAATCCAATCTTAGGCTCTTGAACTACCATGCAGTTAACTCTTGCCTACAGTTCTTGAAAAATTTCTTTTGGAACATCTACTGTCTCTTGGGGAAAGACGAAGCAGTGATCAATGCAAGAACCAGTGCTGAGGAAGTGCCAAGAAATCATATTGTCAGCCCAACATTCATTCACTCTCTTACCTTGAGGAGGGTTAAAAAGTGAGCTTTTAAGCAAAATTGTGCACATACCAACCAAGTTTTTGATGAGCCCAGCAAGACCTGTGTTGCCCTTCCATTTACTCTCCTGGGTAGGACTCTTGCTGCTCTTTATCAAAGTTGCATGTTTGGGAAGGAATATCCTTGTGTTTGGATGAACAGAGCAGTTACTTTATCTTGGTGATTTTCTCATTGCCAGTAACTGATGGAGAGCATTCAAGGAGGTAAGATACAGAATGGGACCCACCACACCATGGGATAGATAGTTTTTCTGATCCTCTATTTTCTACCTGGAAATGTGTAAGGATGGGAGGTGGAGATGAAATCGAAATGAAAACCATAGGTACTGCTTCCTCATCTTGTAAAGATGACTACTGGAAGGATGGATTGTCACTCTTGAAGAATTTGGGAAATACTTAACAGTATGGACAGTGTACTTAACATTTTTTTTTTTTTTACTTCTCCTGAGTACTGTGTGTCAAGATCGTCTAAGTGTTTTACATACACAAACTATTTTAATCTTAAGAATTTCATGAGGTAATACTATCCCCATTTTGGGGGGCAGAAGTTGAATTCCAAAGTTGGGGGAGTGAAATGAAGAAACAAGGTTTGCAAAGAGGGCGAAGGCCTCTGGAGAGGCCAGTATGGAGCTACAGACCTCTGCTTGACTTATCTGTTCTTATGTCTTGGCCAGGACCCAACCCTCCAGGACACACAGCCATGTGGACAGGGTATGTAAAGTGTGTTCATTAACTTCTCCACCTCCCATCCTTACACATTTCCAGATGGAAAATAGAGGACCAAAAAAACTGATGGTGAGATGAAGGTAGTGCCTTGCTTCAATAAATTAGTTTAATTAGTCTAACTAATTTTGAATCTTTTTCTGAATTATGTAGAATGAAACTTACTCTATTCTTGCAATTAGAACTTTTGAGAGAGTTAGTTTAGGATCACACTATAGAAAATATTAAATTTGAAGGCAAGAAATTTAGACCTTATTCTAAGGATGTAAAATAAGGTTCTTTCACTTGTGGATGAAAAGATAGCATGCCCCTGGGGACAGAAAATACCAGGCAGGAAGTAGAACTTTTAGAAGATTCATTTGGTATTGATGTGTGGTTGGGCTATATATGTATATCGCCTTATGTCAATCCTTCATAGTTTCATTATTGACAAACCGTGAAGTTCTTTTAAAATATAGTTCAGTTTCCTTGATTTCTTGAATACACGTTCATATTCAGCCTCTGCTGTCATTTTATGTTTTTCTCTTACTTGCTTTCAAACCCCCAACTTCTGTTAGTTCTAATGCTAAAGTTATTTTTTCTTCTCAGTAACTTTTGTTGATAAAGGGCACCCATTGAGCTTCTCAAAGGCCTCTCTTGGTGTTTTCACTTCAATTAAATCAAAATCTTCAATTACACTGGTCAACAGTGAGGTCATTACTGACTTAAAAAGGCCCTAATCTGTAGTACCTTGGTGTGCTGAATCTGAATATGACCCTGAACATTTTTTTATTAGCTCTCGTTTTGAAGATATTTCATTTAATTCATTTTATATGTTTCACCATGTCAATTTATCCAGTAGGACTGCAACAACATCCTAAATCAGCCTAGAATGATGTAATATTTCATCGCATTGCATACCATCATGCAATTATCATCCAGAATTGATTGCATCATTTTCTGATGCAATGCAATACTACTGCCAAGCAGCTGGTGAAGTAAGCTGACATCAGCAGTGCACTAGATAAAGTCCTGTCAGAAAGGTTGAGCATTGAAAATATTTCAGACTATGTGCAAGACAGTTGAAGCTACTGTTCCATAGAACTGTTACTATTTGATCCATTTAGGCACAATACAAAACAGTAATGCCTTGAAGGTGCATTAATAGTGTGGACAATTTCTGCTGCATTTGTGGGGAAGTGACATTTGCCAACCAGAAGAAAAGTATCACTTCTCAAGTGAAGAAGGCTTATCATCTTGACTTTGGATACAAGATTGTTGAGCAAGACAAGCCTTGGGCCTCACATACATGCTGTGCTACATGTACAACACAGCTTTCGCAGTGGTTAAATGGCAAAAGACCTTCAATGCTGTTTGCAGTCCCCATGGTGTGGAGAGAGCCAAGCAATCACATAAAAGACTGTTACTTCTGCTTGGTTCCTCCTCTTTCCGGTGGAAAAAAACGAAGTAAAAGAAGTCGAGAATAGTCTACCCAAACATTCCATCTGCATTGAGACCAGTTCCACATGGTGAGGGCCTTCCTATTCCAGAACCACCAGCAGAATATTTTCTTGATTCATCTGATGAGGTGAGGACAAGGGTGAACCGACCTGTTCTTGTCCTATTCCATCAGCATGCAGTGATCCAAGATTTTCACTGTGGTGCATCATCAACCCCACACAGACTAACACAAGAAGAACTAAATGACCTGGCTCATGATTTGGACTTATCCAAGAACAAGGCAGAATTGCTAGAATCAAGACTCCAACAAT
Source organism: Scalopus aquaticus (assembly GCA_004024925.1). Lineage (NCBI taxonomy): Eukaryota > Metazoa > Chordata > Mammalia > Eulipotyphla > Talpidae > Scalopus > Scalopus aquaticus. The sequence goes on from PVIJ01006024.1 coordinate 37,448, forward strand.
GGAATCTACTAGAAGAAGATGTCACAATTACTTTCTATTGAAAGCGCCACCAGCAGTTGGAGCCTTTCTTCAGAAAGGAAAGTACTCTGGTTTTCTGTTCTGATATTGAGGGCCTCATGAATGCCTTAGAAATCACTCATGACCCACAAGAATGGAGACTATTTCTAGACTCTTTGAAACTGAGTCTTAAGGCTGTGCTTTTGCACAATGGAAACTGTCTTCCATCTATTCTATTCCTCAACAACTATACAAGAGACAAGCGAAGAAATCTAAGTAGTCTATGACTTGATTTTTTACAGGTATTAACCGTAGGCCTATTACTGTTGGCATGCATTCCGTGACATAAACATCAATTTATTGCAGATTACCAAGAAAGCCTAGAGCCAAAATTAGAAATTTGACTGTCATATTTGTGTTGAGCACATACAAATTGATAGGAAATGACTCATTTTATTTCCGTAAAATGACTTTTGTAAAAATTTGTTGACCAGTGTTATGAGTCCAAGGTTCTTTGGTTTCTGCCCTATCTGATTTAATTTCTCTGAATTGTTTAGAATTGCCTCCTCTATTGTGTGCTTTCTCACTGGTGAAAAAAACACTCGTGAGAGAACAAACTCACTTGTTGGTATTTCTGCTCTCCAAATTCCCAAAGGATAAAGGATACGTCTCTGGTGATATTCCCACATTGAAATCTCAGCTGTTCAATTGCAGACCATGATCAACAACTAGCCAAAGGAGTGCACATACACTCTTCTCTACAAGCAAACAAGAACTGCAAATCCCTGTGACTAGAAATCTAACCTGTCTTGCAGTAACTTACTGCATTTCATACACAGTTATGTTAGAATAAATTGAACTGAATTGGGACTCTTACTTGAGTCTTTCAACTTTCACATTTTGCCTAGAGACAAGGTTTGAACATACATGCCCATATGTAAATACCTAATACCTACCTGTTCACTCAGAAGTCCACAAATGGATCTGGGAGGGTTTGCAACTGCCTTAAAATGGAAAGTGAGAATATTATTTACATGTTTTTTGGTATTAAATTTTTTTCCATAAAGACATAACTTGAATTTCCTTTTAAAGTATTTTAATTTCTTTCTTTCTTTCTTTTTTTTTTAAAGATTTATTTATTTTTTATTTATACATACAAGCTGGGGTACAGGCCAGAGGCGTGGGGTGGCGAAAGGGCTCACCAGAGACAGAGTGGGTAGCAGAACAGGCGGATCAGAAATACACTGCTGAGGAGAGCAGGGGGCAAGGCAGGAGAGGTCTGCCACACCATGTGGGATTCTCCCCGGCCGGGCATAGAACTCACGTCGTCGCTGCCGACAGCTCCACAGCGCAGCACTTAACTGCTGTGCCACCGGGGAGGCCCCTATTTTAATTTCTTTATAGTCCTGAAGCAAGCCAATTTGGCTATCTTCGTCTCTTAGGTTCTTTCTTTTCAGGCAGGAATAATAGTAGGCAATATAGTGTGCTGTAGCGAGTTATCAGTGCCCTTAAAACTATTAAGCTATAGTGAAGAGAACCTCAGACCTAATTCTTTCACACATAAATAAACTTACTAAATAATCAAACATAAATAAGCAGGCAGAAAGCGACTATGTAACCTTTTCTGTCAGCTTGATGAAGTCCCAGTTTTCTATTCTTTTCAATGCTTCAACCTCTACTTTGGATGAAAGGCTCACTTGAGGATGATATGACAGCTTTCCTGGTGGCAGGGTTTTGATGCGCTCATAGTCACAATGATTGATGATGGCTGGGCATAGGGCTACTTATTGATCAAATTTTGATACCTTTCTTAAGAATTCAGGTTCTCTATGACTGTTTCCTTATGTCTTATTCATGCAAGAAATGATGGGAGGAGGGTGCTGGCAGTATTTCACCAATACACATTTCTTGAATATCTTTAATTTTGTCAACAAAAGTTCAGTAATAACATTTCTAATGCTAATTAAAAAAATCAATAATTACTCCAATAAAATAGTTTTCTGGCATTCTTTATTTCAGTACTGATCAAGATAATGAAAACAAAAACTCCTGTGTGGTGAGTTTTGGTTTTTGGACTTCTGATAAAAATCTATATAATCTCCACTGATGTATAGATGTATAATTAGGACAAAGGATGATCCCTAGAGTGATTAAGTAAACTAACTTGTGCATAAATAATATTGTCTATACCAAAGTATAGCACAGGCACAGGCATAACATTTAGGCATATAATACACACAGACATATAATTTTATATAAATGCAGAATATCATCATATATGTTCTATTTTGGGGGGAAAGCCTTTGTTTTTATTTTATTTCTTGGTTTTTCTTCCCCTTTGTGTTTTTCAATTACTTGTTTTGCAAAAGAAGTAAAAATAATATCATGCTTTGCCTATTTTTCTGCATCTTTTTTTTGTTATGATAACAGCTAACCACAGGTGACTACTTAAATATTTGAAAACAATTCTGCTGTGATATAATTTATATACCATGATGTGAGTCCATCTTAAGTGCACAGCTCAATGATTTTTAGTAACTCTTCTGAGTTACAACAAATCACATAACACAGTTTAGAACATTTCATCACTCCAATATAATTCCTTCTGTGATTTATAGTTGCATCCATCCCCTCCTCAGCCCTGTGTGACCACTAATCTATTTTCTGCCTTTAGATAGATTTACCTATTTGTTTTTCTCAATAATATCAGTGGAAATCCTCTAAGTCAAGTGATGAAACTCCAGCTCCTTGTTTTGAATTTCTGCATATCTTTCCATGTGAAGATATATAGTAACATATTTAGGTATTGCCCTGTTGATAATAATCATTGAATTTGACCATATTTCCATGATTTTAGGCTTTTGAATGTCCCTTCATCTGTGTCGCCATTTTTTTCTGTTGAGGTATTTGTCTTTTACATGTCAGTTTATAAGAGCTCTTTATATATTATAAATGTTAACCCTTTGCCTGTTTCCTAAGTAATAATTTTTCTGGACCTATTAATTTCTAGAAAATTTGTGTTGGACTATGCCCAGAAAATGTAATCTGGCATTTAAAAGAATTTTGTTGAAATTATTATTAATGAACAGGATTAATAATTTTGTAAATGTTCCATGAATAACATTTGTTGAAATTCTCCTATTCTTTTTAAGGAATATATGATTTTATGTATATACTAACTCATATTATTCAGTTTTTTTGTGACCCAAACATATGTCCATAAGATCTGTCCATTTCTGACAGAAATATATTGACAATTGCTACAGAAATTGTGTTTTTTTAAGGTTATTAGGATACATTAAAAGTTTGGTTTTGTGAGTTAACTGCTGTTATTGGTTGTTATGTATGACAACCAGATATGACATTTTCATACCCACACATTGATTTTTTTTATCATTATCATATGGTAACTGACTTTTTCCTGTTTACATTACTCCTGTCTTTGATTAGTGTATTTAATGTTAAATTCTGATTTGCTTGATATTGCCCTGCGACCCTTCCTCTCTTTACTCCACCCTCAACTTCTTTCTGCTGTTTCCCTTATGTGATCTCTTTTACCTACACTCCTGTTAAACTTTTAAAAAATTATTTACTTTAAAGCAGTGTGTAGCTAGACTCTTTATTTCTCCTTAAAACAAGAGTCTTTTTATTGCCTGGATTCTATTTTCTTATATTTTCTCTTTTGTGTCAGTTCAATATGTCCTTCTCCCATATTAATTCCATACTATTTATTGTAATACTTGTATTGCTTTTATTATTCCTTCTCTTACCTAATTATTCTAATTACTTTGTTTTCCACAAGGTAGCTAAGAACTTTTGTTGATATTTTCCTCAATTAGGAAATTTTCTCAGTGTTTCCCTCATATATAATATATGGATGATGTATTTGAAGTCTTGTGTATTCTAAGATATTTTTCTTTAACCTCAGCCAATAATTGATATATTATTTGTGTGTAGAATTCTTGGATTATAGTCCTTTTTTTTCAGTGGTTCTGTGGATGCTCTTCCCCTGGCTATTAGCTATTGCACATTGAAGATGAGATGTTTTTATTCCACTCTCCATCTTAGATAAGTTATTCATTCTGTTGAAAATCTGCAATACACTTTAAAAATTTTTTATCTTAAAGAGTTCAAGAAGCTTACCAAGGAGTGCTTAGTTATGCATCTTTTCTTATTAATCCTGCCCTTGGTGAGCCTTTTGAATATATAGAGTCAGGTCTTTCTCCACTAAGGGGAAATTTTCCTTCTAACATTTATTTATTTGTTTTCCTCCATCTGTTTATCCTATGGCTCTAATAATATTCTTATGTTAGGTTTTCTTAATCTATCCTTTTATTGTCTTATTTTATTTTCCCTTCATGATTTTCATCTGTGCAGTTTGCTCTACTTTAAGATAATTTGAGATTTCTTACACTTGATCTTCCAAGTCACTAATTTGGGTCTCAATAGTGCCTTATACTTCAACTCATCTGTTGAATTTTTAAATTGGGAAATTGTACTTTCTGGCTCCAAAAAGTCTTTATGCTTCTCTTGAAAAATTTTTAAGTGCATGTATTTTTATTCTGATACTAATTTATCTCCTCTAGCATTTTATGTCACAGAATATCTATTCTGACTGTTTTGCCTGATCATCAACACTAGTTTGTCTGCCCTTTTAGCTGAGTTGACATTTTTTCCTGGATGTTTTGTTTTCAGGTCTATCAGTTACAGTATTTGAAAAAGCATAAATCTTACTAGGATACCTGCATAATTGGGACATAATTGTGTGGATTGGTTTCAGAAACTTCTCTGATCTCTAGTCTCTCTGCTTCTTTTCATTTCAGAGGTTTGTCTTTTCAGTGCCTAACAATCTGGAGTAAGAGGAACCCAGAACACTTGAGTAAGCACATGTAATTCCTTCATTTTAGAGCTTGCTGATTTATGAGAATCCATCTTCTCCAGGATCACAACATTTTGTTCTTGGTTCTGAGCCCAGAAGCTGTTTATCAGTTGCTTGTCCAGGAATAACTTTAAGGTATCTCATCATTTCTTTCTACTTGGAATACAATGGAGTCAAGGTATTATTTAAGCATAGTTATCTCCAAATCTCAACAGATCAGAGGCCAACGTGGATATAATTTGGAATTTCTGGAAAAAAAGTAAATATAACAGCATAATTCATGCTAAAGAAATTAATTTTTCCATATACTGTAAGACTTTAAAGATAAGTCTCCTCCAAATATGTAGAGTTGGTCAACAAATGGAGTTAGGAAAACTGGACAGCCACAGAAAAAGAGTGTTACTAGACCACTATTTCACACTAAATATGAAAACTAATTCAAAATGGATTAAAAACTTGGGTGTCAGACCTGAAACCATAAAGTACATAGACGAAACAGCCAATCATTCCACAACTATGGCTTCGGTGATGTACTTGTGGTACATCAGTGATGTACTTCTTGTCACTACAACATCAAAGAAAGCAAAAACAAAATAAGGAAATGGCACTACATCAAACTTAAATGCTTCATAGTGAATAAAACTATCATTAAAATGAAAAGACACCCTATTGAATGGGCGAAAGTATCTGCACATCATACATTCAACAAAAGGTTAGTATTCAAGATTTACATATAACTCATACAAATCAACAACAGCAACAACAAAACCAAGTAACCCAATCAAAAAATGGGCAGAAAACCTGAATCACACTTTTCCAAAGTAGACATACAGATGGCCAACAGACACATGGAAAGATGATCATCATCACTTGCATCAGGGAAATGCCAATCAAAATTCCAATGAGATATCATTTCATACAGGTGAGAATGGCCTATATAAAAAAATATCAATAGAAGTATTGACAAGGGTATGGAGAAAAATGAACCCTTTGCACTGTGGAAAATGTAGACAAGACTAGCCTCTATGGAAAAACAGTTATTTATTTATTTTTAAGATTTATTTATTTATGTGCATACCAGCTGGGGTATAGGCCAGAGGTGCAGGGCAGTGAGAGTGTCCACCAGAGACAGAGCGGGCAGCAGAACAGACAGACTGACAGAAATACACTGCTGAGGGGAGCAGCAGGCGGGGCAGGAGAGGTCTGCTGTGCCACGTGGGAATCTTCTTGGCCAGGCGTCCAACTCGCGTCACCGCTGCTGACAGCTCCACAGTGTAGCGCTTAACCGCTGCGTCACCAGGGAGGCCCTGGAAAAACAGTTTAGAAAGTTCTCAAAACATTAAAAATTGATCTATCATATTATCTAATAATTTGTTTTCTAGATAGGTATCTGAAGAATACAAAAACACTATTCAAAAAATATAAGCTCTCCTATGTTCATTGCAGCACTATTTACAATAGCCAAGATATGAAAAGAACGTAAGTTCCAATGTCAGATGACGGATAAAGAAGATGTAGTGCATATACACAGTAAAATACTACACATCCATAAAAGGATGAAATTTTGCCACACAACATGGATGGAACTGAAGGAGGTTATGCTAAGCAAAATACGTCAGAAAGACAAAGACAGATAAATCATACAAATATTATTCCACTCGTGGAATATAAAAAAACAAAGTAAAGAAACAGACAAAACCAAACCAAAACAAATCCTTCCTTTGATTCTAACTGTAGAACTGAGGTTACCAAAGAGGAGGAGGTGAAAGCAAAGATTGGAGAGGATCCAGTGGACTGTAGTGAAGTGTTGTTGGTTCACGGGTGGTGGGCTTGGTGCATTGACATACTCTGCAGCGATGAGAACCTGTACTCCTAAAACGAAAAATTGAAGATGTAGATTCAGAATAGGATGAGAAAGGAATAACTGTCTTGTGTTCGTGTGTTCATAATCCTGTGTCCATTGGTTTGCTGGATGTTAAAAGATAGTCTGTGAACCATATAGTGTTTGCTTTTTGAGATTATAAAAACCTAAACTGCCAAAGTCATAGGTTTTTAATGTCTCTAATATGTTTATCTAGGAATGGTTTTGTATATGGAGAACAATGACTATTTGAAATTCTCAGGACGTCTGTCTTCTGTTATCTGTCTGTCTAATATACCAGACAGTGGGCTGTATTTTCTACCCATTACAACTTATCTTTCTCCTATAGGGCAAAACATCATAAATCCAGCCTTCTATGTGGGCTATGCCAGATACTGATCCAGTTTTAGGAAAAACAACAAATGTATCTCAAACTCTATATAAGTCTTGATCTTTAGAAGTATCTGTACCCTAATTACTTAGTACTATAAAAATTGATGAAAATACTCATCTATCTGTTAGCACATCTGATTATTGGAAAGGGACTGATTTTTAAAAATGAATTCAGAAATACTGCTTGTGTCTTAGTGCCCAGCATCTTAGGACTTAAAGGAACTTTAAAGATCCTTTAGTCCAATTTCTCATTAATGTTGGTTAGTTGGATTCTGACTTAATTCCTTCGAGGGGGTAACCCAGTACTCTGTGAATAGTCAATCCATTTATTGGAAAACGCTTACTGATGAAAAGGTCTTGATATATTGAGCTTTGAGTTATCTCTTGGCAAACTATGACCATTGATCCCGCTTCTTTAGAATACCTATTTTGCAGAAACTGTTTTAAATATATTTTATATGCTAAAGAACAGAAGGTATGCTTAGAAATTTTCTAAGGAGGAGTCTGTGCTTAAATACTATATTAAGTGGTAGCTTAAATGGTATGTCAACTTTTCGTGTCATTTTAACTTTGAGAATTCTGAACCAGTTGGGCAAAAGAGGTTTATATACTGAATCTACTCTTAGGAAATTTTATTATAAAACTACAGTCTTTAGTATTACAGTCTTTATACATATACCACCTAGCCCATTATCTGTATTTTACATAGGGGGATATTGCAGTCCAGATTAGTAAAATTTCTTTAAAAAATCAAGGTCATTGCTGCCTAAAATTCACATCTCCTCATTTCTTGTAGAAGAGTTGAAAAGAACACTAAAAAATAACCAGAAATTAAAGAAGATCTCAATAGATGTAAAAAGGTAAATATTTATAGACAGAGCTACCAGCACAGACAGACTTGAGCTGTCCAATAAACAAGAGAGATACAATTATTTATGTAAGACAAACTATTTACTGCCAGGTATTATATTATTTTTAAAATTTGGAATAAATCCTTTCCATAGGAAACTTGCAAACTTCTTATGGAGCTAAAACCCAAATAATTACTCAGTCTTCAGCGCTATGTGAACCTAGCCCAAGATGAAAATAACAGAGAAAGTATTCTTTTAAAATTCACCATGGCTTTAGAGTTAATAATAGTGATAAAATGACTGAGCTGTTGAGTTATTAATATTTTTTGACAAGAGAGAAAATCTAATGCTGGAAGTTAAAAATAACTAATAACAAGTTACTGTTAACAAAAAATAGGTGAGACATTTTAAAAAGCAAGTGAATCTTAATTAATGATTCCAGATGTCATGTGACCATGTCATACTTCTGGGCTGAATTATTTATGGGTGAAAAACCAGGAAAAAAGAGAAAAGCCTGAAAAGTATAGGAAAAAAGAAAGAAATTTTTGTTTCTGCAAATGCTAAAGGATCATGATTCAAAATCTGTTTTTCTTGTTGAAGGTGTTATTCCTTTTAAGATCTTTAAGGATTGTTTTCTTCCTGGTGGTGGGATAAGTGTTCAATGGAATACATGGCCCTTCAATTGATGTCATTTTTGGAGCTGAAGGGTTTGAGAGTGGGGTCCTTGGGTTCACTCTGGGAAAGGTTTCACCAGAGCTTCCCTTCAGCGGCACATGGCGAGTTTCTCCACAAGACAGAGAGGTTAGCTATACTCAAAAGAACAGGTTTATTAGGAAAAGGGACAGGAAACTAGAGGATGCTTTCATAGACGCAAGTGGGCAGGAAGAGCTGCCCTGAAGGGGACAGGTTTGCTAAGAGAGAGGCCTGCATGGTTGCAGGCAGATGGGCAGCCCTGAGGAGAGCTGCCTCTGCTGAGGGAGGTCTGTGAAGACCCAGCATGGGGCAAATCACGAGCAGACAGGAAGGACACTTCCCTGCAGAGGGACAGAGTTTGTGAAAAGAGACACCTGCATAGGCACAGATGCGCAGAAAGATGGTTGCCCTGAGCAGTTGCAGAGATGGCATTGATATAGTCCTCTTTCAGTCAGGAGTAGTTAGTTTGCTATTGATTTTGAATATCTACTAGGATCTGAAAGGGGCCAGAGGTGATACAATAGGCTCAATCTCCATATCGTTACCCCTGGTCTGTGCTCCTGACCCTCCTTACTGCAGTCTGATATCTGCCTGAGTCTGCTTTTGTGATCTAGGCATTGGTATAGTTGGGTTAATGTTTATGCTAATCCCTTCTACCTCCATCTCCTTGTGTGAGTCAGGTTTTAGCCTTATTTTAAGTTATATTTCCTCCATCACAAGGACATTGTCCTTATTGATAGACTGTGAAATGTGTCTAGTCTACCAGGTCACAGGGAGTGACATGTAGTGATACAAGCTCAAAACTATTAAAATAAAAACATGCAGCAGACTTTTACCCAGTCTTTTACTTCCATTATTTATATCATTATTGTAGGATACAATGTGTCTAGATTATAACTCATGGAGAGCTGGACACATGTTTATTTGTCTTTGTGTCTTTACTGAATCATCAGTCTGAGGCCATACTTTATTTCCAGTCTCCTTCCTAGAAGCATGTGAAGGTACTCTGGTTAGCCAGTTCAATATTTATTGACTTAAACTAAAAGAAATCAAAATGAACAATATACTTGTATATGGTATCACCCCACATGACACATAAACCAATTTCCTCCTTTACTGAATGTATTTTAACTATGAAGAGGTAACCGATAGCAAGACTATTTCTCAGTTATACTAGTGGGTATAAAAATGACATGTGACTTCATTTCATCAATCAGTGGACAAAGAATTATTGTTTCTTTTACTTTGTGGCTCTGGTGAGTCCTCAGGAAGTGCAGCTGAAAAATCAATTTTCCTGGCTGAAGTCTTTGATAGTCACAGTTTAGGGATTAGAGAAATCCAATTTAAGGAAAACATTCATCTGATTGAAGCCACCAGGATAGCTTACCTCTTTGAAGTGCTAAGATGGCTTCTCTTCTGAATGAATATTTCCATCTGTCAGTGTAGAATTTCCCCACTTTTCCTTCTATTATAGTGTTCAAACCTCTGGCCTTTACTTTTCATTCAGGCACAAAGAGCATCTGTGCTGCACCAGAGGGTTTTAATGGGTCTCAGTTGCTGTTTAGATCTTGCAACGATTTGGGTCTATTTGAAGAAACTTGGTCTGATGGACAATTCTGTTCACTTGTGTAGGAAACTGAGTTTCACTCTTGAAGTATAATTTAAAATGTAGTCTACTTAATCATAATACCAGTAAGGCCAAATTCTGTAAGGGAGTAGTAAGACAGACTTGCTAGTTTTGATTATTCTGAGCATCAAAATCTTTAATTTAGAAGAAAGTTCCATTTCATAGTGGATTCTGTAGATAACTATGCCTGGAGGGAATGGTTAACCTAAACATAAACCTCACTTTGAATGCAAATTCTGTGTAGGTGACTCTTCACATAAGCTGTATTGTTCCTGCCAAGTTACAAAATATTGCCTAATTTCCCTCCTGGATAAACAAGAGTTTCTAGTAGTAGCATACCCAGACCTGTGTCAAGACTGTATTTTTCAGTGCCTAGCACATCTGGTAAAAGAAGTTACTCCATAATTATTTGTTGAATAAATGAAGAAAAAGTCCTAGCGTTAGTACTGTGAACACTTCTTATGTGATTGATGAAATTGTATTTACTTTACATATACTACATCCATGAGGAACAACTGTTTCACAATCTTATTATAGGATATTTGAATTAAATGTGAGAATATTAGGAACAAGTGTGTAGGAAGGAAATGGCATTTTAACATATGTTCCACCCGCCCCCATAGCTATAGGTTTGTTGAACTCATCTGGGTACAGACTATAGCTTTGTTCTCTTAATTCAAAAAGATAAAGTTATTAGTCACAACTGGTCAGGGCAGTATTACAGAACTGTTTCTTTTTTCTGCCTTCTGGATTCTATGTACTTTCATGTTGCCTGCCCCCATTATAACTGTTTTGAGATCTGAAACATATTGGACACTTTTTGGTTTTACCACCCTGTGCCATTTCTTGTGATTTCTTTTAACCTTGAAAATACTCCTCTCGATTCTTTAAGAATTTGATATTTTCATTACATTATTCACAATTGAAGTCTTTTTTCATGAGGTACAAAAGGAATTTGGGTGAAGCAGGAAAGCCACAGTTGCTGGTAGCGGCATCCATCTGGCTCCCTTATCCTGCGGCAGATTGTCTACCCATTGCCTTCATTCCCCTTGGTTTCTCATTTATTGATTTGCTCCTGCTTCTGCTGCCCTCTGCTGAAAAAGTTTTAAAACCCAGTTCTGACCTGGCTAGCGTTTCTTAGGTCATTGTGTATTTTTATATTTATTTTTAATAATTTTCATCATTGCTCACAGAAACAATGAATTACACTGCAGAGCTAGGAAATTTTTCTGGAAATATGGTTGCTTCTGAAATTATGGTTACTTCTGGAAATACAGTAACATAGACGTTTCTAGGGGAGTATGTAGTGTCACACAATGACATGTCCCTTTCATTAGCTTTAAAAATATCCCATAATAAATAAATAAAATCTCATATATTTACATAAAAAATCTCTCTCTGACCTGATCAACTTCTTGGGAATTTCTTCTTCAGTGAAGTATTCTGTTTCTCGGAGTCTGACAAAGCATGCCAACGTTTTTAGACCACCGAATGTTCATTAACAAATACTGGTGTTTATTGGGTTTAAGATAAAGTTGTATTTAGAAGTGTCCTTATGCTTTGTGTGTTTTTTATGTGTTTAGAATTCATTGGAATATTTTTGCTCCACCACAGATAACCCATGGATATAAAATTGACTTGCAGTGAAACCAGAACTAGAACACAAATCTCTATGAGTTCATAGCTCTCTCTGCAGCAAAGAAGACCTTGGTTTCTGGCAACAAAATATATTTAACATAGAGGCATAAATTATACTTTCAGGATATGTGAGTCATAAAACAGGAAAATGACAGAAAACATCTGGTATATTATGTTTCTTTATTGTTTAGTTTCACTGAGGTTTTTCAGTGTTTGAAAGAATGTGTTGTAGAGCATCCGCAATGAAAAGATAATATTGTTTTGCGTTTTGATTGAGCTGAAATATTTATCTACCTTGATTTTTCAGCTCAAAAGCTCCTAAAGTGATCAGCAGTTGTTCATTCAAGAGTGTAGTACCTCTCTGAATGTAGAACAAAGTACACTTTTCTTTAAAATTTCATGAAGATAATCAGAGAAGCGATGACTTCTTTATGGTGAAACAAATCACAGCATGAGATATCTGAAGAGTATAGCTTGCTGAGTAATCTTAATAATCAATACATCCTGTTTCATAAATGATAGGATTCTGGAAATCCATTTTGTAAATTGTTCTCAATTCACTTGCTGACCAATTTTATCATAATGCTTTGTAGGTAACTGATATTGACTATAAACTTGCCTTCAAAAATAAAGAAAAATCCAGTATGATATATGCAATGTAGGAAGTAAATGCAACTGACTTCTCATGTCTAGACTAGTAAGAAAATTTTACTAAAAGGAAAAATTAATTTAGCTTAAATATCTGGTAAGTGGAACAAGAGTTGTTTAAAATTGCATTGTCCTTTGAAAAAGGAAGTATAGTTATCTACATAATCACCATTTTCTAAATTGTTGAATAACTTGCACAGTCGTTGTCAAACTATAGCCAGTGGGCTAAATCTGACCCAGTGCTTCTTTTTGGAAATAAAGTTTTATTGGAACACAGCCACATTCACTGGCTTATACATTGTCCATAGCCATTATTTGCTGGAATGGTAGAGTTGAGCAGTTCTCAACATATTGCAGATTGTATGGCATACCAAGTCAACATTTATATCTTACTCATCACAGGAAATTTTTGCTGATTTTTGGTATAGAAAAGGGAGTTTTACAAAGCAGTGCAATTTCATTGACACGGATATTATTCTACTTGTCATTTTCTTAACCATCATCTTTTTTTTGAACTATTAAGTTACTTCCTAATATAAATGACATCTTCAACCATTCCTAGCTCCAAATACGTCTATCAGTTGAATTTTGTATTCTTTTGACCCAAAATATAGGTCTTCATAATCTCAATAAGGTATATGCTGTGTTTTCTTTATGGATGAGAATAAGAAAATGCATATTTTAAGGACTGATTTTTCTAGATTGTGGACAAAAATCTTATTACTGATAAAAATATACCTTGTGGTATACTTTTGTGTTCCTTGAGGTCCAGCAAGGTTAGTGATTAGCCTAAAGTCACACAGATGGCAAGACCAATACAAGTATACTGTCTCTCTAGTTCATTTATGGACTGAGTCACCAGGCAACCACGGTTGCCTATTTGTGCCCTGCAGAGAGAGACACGACATCTTTCTTTATGACTGTGAGGATACTGTATGAAATGCATCTCAGAAATCTGAGCATCTCTATTTAGAATGCTACTGCAGGGCTTGGGAGCAGACTCCACTTTCACTTTGCAACACCCTCTGCTATGCCAGCAGGACACAGTAGGCATTGTTGGAACAATTGTTTGTCAGGGATGTTTATATCCATGATTGTATATTTATGGTACATATTGAATATCTACCGTTTCTCTTTGCCAATAAAGTTAGAGTGCAACTGGTGTATCATGTCTGTAGGTGTCACATTTTCTCAGAGAACATTTAAATATGTATAGAAATAAAATAACAGCAATGCTGTCTAAACTTGATATTTATTATTTATTGAATACTAACTTTTATTAAAATATAAGATTCTGTGTATTTATGCATGATTGTCTATACACAGGAAATACAGTTAAAATTTGGAAATAACTTTAAAATAGACACTATCTAAATTCTATTAACTCTATATCTCAGATAGCCAGTGTTGCATTTTGAGTTTAGGATTAAATATTTAGACTTAAAGATGATACTATGATGCATTTAGTGTTTACTAAAAGCAGCAATACTTTCTTATGAAAAATATGTATGAAAAAAAAGAAAAACATCTGATTTTGGTATCATTTTTGAACACCCATTGCATATTACTTGGCAATATAGACCAGTGAAGCTGAAAACGATGGGGAAAAGCAATGTCATGTAGTGAATATTTGCATCCCCACCAAATAACCTTTACATGTTCTAATCTCCAATGTCATGGTATTTGGTAATGGGGTCTTGAGAGGTGATTAGGTCTGAGGATAGGACTCTTATCAATGGGATTAGTGCTCTTATAAACAGACATATAGGAGTTCCTATCATGTTTCTGCTATGTGAAGATACAGGAAGAAGATGACTTGCCTGTGAACCAGGTAGCAGATTCTCACCATATACTAAATCTGCTGAAGCGTTCGCTATCATGGACTTCCCAAACTTCAGAATTGTGAGAAATAAATTTTGGTTCTTTATAAACCCCCAGTCTATGGCAATTTGTTATAACTACTTGAACTGTCCAAAATCAATAAAAAGAATGCCTAAGTGGGGGAAAATGAATAAAAATTAATAACAATAATATCAACTCCAAGTTTTGTTTTCTAATGTACTAAGCATTCAAAATTATATAATTTACACTTACAGTGTATGTTCTTCCAGTCTGAGCCTTGTCTTTTGATTTTGTATCTTTTGTTAAGTAGAAGTGTTAAATGTAATGAAATTAAATATATCAATATATATTTTTAAAGATATATTTATTTATGCATACAAAAGTTGGGATGTAGGCCAGAGGTGTGGGGGGCTGGGGGGAGGGTGTGAGAGGATTCACCAGAGTGGAGAGCAGAACAGGCAGATCTACTGAAATACACTGCTGAGGGGAGCATTGGGCGAGATGGGAGAGGTCAGTTGTACCATGTGGGAAGCTCCCTAGCTGGGGTCTGATGAAACTTGTGCTACAGTGGCTGCTGATAGCTTCATAGTGCTGAGACTTAACGCCTTGTGCCACCGTGGAGGCCCTATCAATAGTTTTTCCTATGATATGTCTTTGCATCTTATTTAACAAGTACCTTCTCACCTGAGTTTTCCATATTTTCTACCAAGAGTGTTGTTTTTTCTATGTTTGCATCTTTAATATACCTGGATTTGAAGTTGATACACAGTATGAAATTAGGTCTCTGATGCATTATTTTCCAAGGGAAAACCAGTTGTTTTCATGATTTATTGAAAATGCCATCCTTTCCCTACTGATTTATCAGGTATAGAATTTCCACATCCCTTTCTGGGTTCTTTATTTCTTTCTGATGTTTTTCTTTCTTCTACATGGTTCTTGGCATGTTTTATTCAATGACATATACAAGTCACCCAGGAGAGTGCTCAGTACATCATTGATAAATATTTGTTGTTTTCACTAGAAACCTGGATGGAATTCTTTATCTTGGATCTTGTGAAGATTGTAGTTATCATTGCAATGATTCATATACAGAATCATAGAATTCTAAGGATATGTAGTGTATGGCGGGACAGGACCACACAGTCCAATATCTTTATTTTATGTTTAACAAAACGAAACCCAGGATTGGTAGCTTGGTCCAGGTAACATACAAAGATAGTGACAGTAGTATCCAAGACTCCCCACCCAGCGTCCATTCCCAAATGTTCTATTGTCATTTTCATTGCTTCTTAAGATGATTTTATTTAATCTCATATTCTAACTTAAAAAAAATATTTCTTTATCTGGAGGTATTAATTAACCCTTTTAGAACACACACAATGTGGTAGTCTTTATTATATTCAATATTCTGTGCAATCATTGTTCTATTTAATTCCAGAATATTTCATTACCCTAAAAGGAAATCCTGTACCTATTAACAATCATGCTCAATTGTCAAACCCTGACAATCATTAGTCTACTTTTTGTCTCTGTATCTTTGTCTATTCTGAATATTTCATATAAGTGGAATCATAAAATAGATGTCATTTGGATTCTGGCTCCTATGATTTTAACATAATATTGTCAAAGTTCATTCATATTGTAATATATGTCAGTACTTCATTTTTCAGGGCTTGATACTATTCCAATGTATAGATGTACCACGTTTTGCTTATGCATTCACTAATGGTCATTTGTTGTTTCCACTTTTTGAAATATGAATAATATTTCAAGCGTTCACATACAAGTTCTTGTGTGGACATAGCTTTTCAACTCTTTTTGGCTTAATACATAAAACTAGAGTTTTTGGTCAGGTGATAACTCTGTTTACCAATTTGAGGAACTGCCAGAATATATTCTAAAGTGACTATAACATTTTATAGTTCCGCCAGGAATATAAGAGGGTTCCAATTCTCTACATTCCTCTTCAACTTTTGAAGTTTTTTATTTAGCTTGCTCTTTGCCTCAACTGTTATCCATATCTTCATAGCTGTGGTGTTTAACAATGCCACTGATTGTTTTTGACAAACATCCACAGGAAAAAAGGCTGCTTTCATTGGCTTAGTTCTAAGTCAGGTCACACAAAGCTACTCCTTGTGAACAGGGCATTGCAGGGAAGTGCCAGCCAGGTCAAATAATTGCAATTGTCTGAGATGAGGCTCTGAAACAGCTCCCAACCTGTCTTGACCCCTCTGAGGGCTGCTAGGCTGTGGGTTTACACTGTAATTGTGGCCTGTTGATTTTTGCCGCTACCACAGAGCTAGGGAGAGGGTGATGGGAATAGGGTAAGTTAAAATGTCACAAAGTTAAAAAGTTAAAAGGTAAAATGTCAAAAACTCACTGTTCTCACCAAGATTCAGCAGTTTTTCTTGAATAAAATTTTTCCGGATTGTTGCAAGGCTTTTGTTAGTTTCCAGGATTCTGGAGTTGATTTTGATAATTTTGGCTAGTGGTTTAGTTGCTTTTTTAAGCAGGGGGAATTTTGGTGTTTTTTGCTCTACCATGTTCACTATTACCACTTTCTAACATGTTTTCTAATTGATAAGAATTTAAGTTCTAGGGGACAAGAAAATAGAAAATATAAAGACAGAAAGGGACTAAAGAATAGCAGGGAGAAGGGTTTATTTGGGAAATATGTAAGAAGTGTTACTGTGTACATGTTTTGTTTACAAAGACTGAGTACACACTCTATGGATCTATGCTTGCAGAATGCTAAAAAATACAAATGACATATTTTATAATTCTTTAGCAGATTCTTATTTACAGGGAAAATCTTATAACAGCATGTGTTAGGCATGTGAAAAGTAAATTCAGTCAATCTTCTTCCACTTCCTCTTTGTTTTCAGCTTGGTTTTTAAAGAAGAATAAATAATACAAAAAAAATTTGGCTCAGTTTAAACTGTACTTTTTATATTAAAATCTCAGTAAATAAAACAAATTCAATTCAAAGCCATGGTGTAAGGACAATTATTTCAGGAAAGGGACAATACTTTAAAGTCTAGACTTTACCTAAGTTCAGAATTTCTACCTTCGTTCTATATTTGGTTTAAAGTGATCTTGGTCTCCCATGGTGAACAGTTGGAACTTAAATTCTATCTTAGGGCTTGGCTTAAGTAATCTAATAAACTAATTCCTACTGGGTTTTTAATTACCAATAATTTTCTGATGCAAAGCCATTAAAGGCATAACTCTTATGGCAGTATACCCTCTGTGAATCAATCAGATATTAATTTCAAAGAATATTTCCCTTTATGACATGTATGCCCTCTCCCCCACTTGTCCTCCTGGGAGTGTCTTATATATGGGACAAGCATTTTGATACTTGTCAGCATTTTTACCACAAAGTAATCAGGAAAATAATTAACAAGGCAGAACAGCAAGAGTAGCAGAGATAATAGAAAGAGAAAGCTTGGCATTCACATAATTCAAATCTAATACTCATCAATCCTTTGGCTTTTAGGAAATTTCTTAACTTCTCTGAAACTATCTACCGGACTTTGAACTGGAGATAACAACACTTAGTTAATATGATCCAGGGGGAAGGGTAAGTGGTGTATTTGTGTAAAGTGCTAGAACAGCAGTAACTAAAGGAAGAGCAGTGGTTACTGAAGCAGCAGTCTGAGTGTGGTTGTTGCCACGGTCATGGCCATTACAGAGTAGCGCACAGTCCTTGAAATTCCACACAGGCCTCATGGCATTGGAATGTCCTCCACCTTACTTGAGGTTTAGGAGGAGACCTTCTTCAGGATAACTCTGTTATGGGAGGTGAATTGTGTATTTGTGTTCCCTGTGCCCAGCAGTCACCAGACATGCAAGTGAGGGAAACTTCTGCTCTTCCAGGAGACTCCAGGTAATCCAGCAACTCTGGGACATCTTCTCGTGAGTTCACCTGAATCACATCAAAATTCACTATTATTACTATATACTCAACACAGTCTCAATGAAGGTACAGATGGAATAGGCCATCGTTGTGTGTGTATGCATTCTGATATATGTGCATTTTAAAAATAAATAGCATATTTAATAAATATATGTGTGTACTTATGTATGCTTACGAATATGTGTGTGCACACAGAGACATTTCTTTTCTCGCTCTCTGAAAACCACTATTTTGATCTATCAGGGGAGGGGAAGAACCTGGCATGGAAGAGTAAGTCAAATTTTATTCAGTGCTTCTCTCCCCGCAGGCCATCTTCATGGTAGTAATGAGATCATATCATGCTGATAGCACAAGTTGAAGCCATTCTGCCAGCGTTATAATTTCAGCATGGTACAGTTAGAGTTCTACAGAAGATAATTACATTGGCAAATACGTTCTACCACCACAAAGGCTTACATTAAAGGCTTTCCTCTTCAATGAAGACATTTCACATTCATAATTATCTTCAGTTAGGGGGATTTTCTCCATATTTCTCTTCCATACATGGAATATTTAGCTTCTTCTTTGACAGGGGAGGGACAAGTGCTAGTACTTTTCTCAGGATTTGGATTTTAGATCAAAGATTTGGGGGTGGATCAATAAAGGGAGGTAAGGATCGAAGAGCTAATTGTTAGTACAAGATAGGAAAGATGAATCTGTGGGGGCTGGCATAAAGGAGAGAGAAGATTTAAGTGAGATCTCAGATGTTTGGCTTGGGTACTAGGTGGATTTTGCTATAACTCTCTGCAAAGTAGATGTGTAGAAATAGGAATGATATGAGTTTTGGACATGCCAAGAAATATCAGGTAGAACATTTCATTAGGTAGTTGGAAATAGAACTCTTTTGTACTAAAATATAAATTTTGGAGTATCAGTGGTATTTGAAGCTAAGGGAGTAGGTGAGACCCTCAGGAGACTCTTCATGAGAAGTGGAGTGCAGACAGAACCTGGAGAGATACCAGATAACACTGAAAGAGATACCAGAATAAGAGGACAAGTATGAAAAATTCAAAAGTGCAGACGCAAACGTAGCAAGAGAATCAAGAGGAGTCATGCTGCAAAGCCAGGAAGGAGGAAGATATTAGAAAAAGAACTTAATAGTGACTGCTACAAAAACTGGTTGCCTCTGGTCTCTCTCCCCCTGTTCTCTATCCTTATTCTGCTGCCTGAATGATCTTTTCTATACAAATTTATTCACATTCTCAGATTTGCAGTTATTAGATGTCTATAGCTTTCAAACTTTCATATATGAAAGAGTCTCCAAAAACCAATTCATCATTTAAACCTAACTGGCTTGCTGGAAGGCAACTTCTGGGCATCTCAGCTTGAGATGTCAATTTAGGGTATCTGGACCCGAAATGCACTATTTAAAAAAAGATCTTTGGATGGTTTAGATATCGATGGACAGTTGACACTTTATAAAACAGTGGCCTGGGGATGAAATTCAAGTTTGCTAGTAAAAGACCATGACTTTTTGTCTTATATCAGTCTCCATTTCCTTCCTCACTCTTCCCTTCTATCCTCCAGCATGCACTAGCCATCATATAACATATGTTTTAACTTTTCATAATCACAAAAAAGGTTGGAGGAGGAAGAAGGCCTACACAAAGAGACCAAGGTGTAACAACATGTATCTGAGAAAGTGGGAAATAATACAGTTTGAGTGAACATTATATGCATACAGGAACAGGTTTGAAAGACTGGAAGGGGTCAGACCGTGCAAAACCATGAGTTGGTCAGACTAGGGAGTTTTAAACTGCTCTGCAGTAAACTGGACTGCCTGGGTCTTTCCTGCTTTCCTTGTTTTGTTTGCTCATCTCTTTCTTTTTCTATCACAGATTGTCTCAGCTTCTTTTATTATTATTGAAACTGGATCCTTGTTACTGATTTTTTCCCCCCTAGTCTGGACTTCATGAGAAGGAATCCAAAAAAAGAAGATGTGAATTTTAAAGGAGGAAATTGTACATTTCTGAAATAGAAGATTTTGAATTATCTAGACCTAAATTTCATCATAGTCACAAGGGAATTAATCAACTTTTAATTTTTCCTAAGCCTGTATAAGAGGCAGGTAAGCCACTGTGACAGTATTCTTAACCTTTGAGAAAGAAAAAGCAAGACGTTGCTCAAGTAGTTGAAGTTCTGACTCATCACCATAAAACTGAACACCATGTATTTTTCTCCAAGGGAAGATTTCAGCCCAACTGGGTCCAAGAGAACATACGAGCACCTTATGCTGAACACACACTTAGAGAACCGGATGGGTTTTGCCATCTGCTAAGCCTCGCATTGCCTCCAGTTTGAAGTTGAAGTGATGTCAGAAGCTGATTTAAGCAGCTTACTTATGTTGCACTGCAGGAAAAACATTGGACGTTAGGGACTCTGAAAAACAATGCTAGGCATTTGGGGTCCATAAATGCTTTGTTTGTGACAAACATGCCCAGTAGCCATAGGGCAATGCTTCCCCCTCTTAGATTTAAGTGTAGGCTTTTCTCCTTTACTTGGTAAAGGAATTTTCACATAACCTTGTATATTTTCTGGAACCATACACTCATCATTCATTGCAGCAGGAAAGGTTATTTTAGTTAATCACAACCTTCTTTTGTTGCTTAAAGTTTGGCAGAAAATGCCACCATTCAGGCATACTTGGGAAAATTATTTTATGGATTTACCATTATTGATAATGTTTTTAGAAAATCTAGGTGCATAGTAAATGAATAAATTTATAGCAACTGACCCTTAAAATTCTTCAAGGGTTTCACATGTACACTGAGAATTGTGCAGGTCACTCAACATATTCTCCAAGGTCTTTTAGGATGTGACTGTCCCACATCCCTGGCCATTTTCCCAATCCATTCTTTTTTTTGGGGGAGGTGACCCTGGCCAATTCTGTTACTTAATCCCTGAAGCTCAGTTTCTTCATCTATAAGTGGGGGATGATAATAGTGCCTGTTTCATAATAATGAAGGTGGAATACATTAATGCAAGGGAAACATTTAGTATGTGCCACACAGGTATTAAGCACTCAACAAACATACGTTTTTATTATTTATTCATATTAATGTCTTCAAACAGGGATGGAATGCTTAACACAGAAAATGGTAGCTATTGGATACTCACACATATTCATGATTCCTGAAGCATGAGGTACCTGACCCCAGTATGTCCAAGCCCACCAGCAGAGTTGTCCTTCATCTCCCTAGGAGTTCCTTTCCAGAAAACAGTCAGATGGCTTTCATCTGCTAAAATAGAAACAATCCGGTCATTTGGGTGGACAAACCTTTGGATTTTTCAAACTTGATGGTCTTAGAAGTGCTTCTGTCAATTTAAAAGATTTTGTTAAGCTGGTGTCCTGGTCGTAGTTCCAGCTCATGTTGCAGTCTTGTCCTGGGGCAGACTCTGCTGCAGGGTGTCAGCCTTCTGTTGAGTGCCATGTTGGGCCTTCCCATTGCGTTGCGGTGGTCAACTGAGTGAAGACCCCGCAGAAGTTTGAGAAATTTCCGTTTCTTTTCCTTGTTTTCAAAACCAGCAGTACCCACTGGCTAAAATGGGTTCCAGTCCACTTCCTGATTTCAGAAGCTTCTTTTTTCCTGATTCACCATGGATCTCTTCTTGTAAGGTCTTTCCCCTCACCTAGCATATGTAAGCCTCCACCATGTTGCCCTTCTTTTCTAACACCTCCTCTAAGTCTTTGTCAGGATTCTCCTGACAAAGTTTCTTGGGCTCCTCCCAAGTTTCTTCTGCTAGTGTGTTATTTCCTCTTCTTTTTTGGAGCTGGCTCCTCAATGCCTGGCAACTCTCCTTTTTCTTGGACTTCATTTTCTTGGCAGGAGCCCTGGGACCACCTCCTATTGGCATAGATTCTCGAGCCTCCATTTGGACTGACTTTTTTTTTTGTTGTTCAAGCTGGGGTACAGGCCAGAGGCGGGGGGGGGGGGCGGCAAGAGGGTTCACCAGAGACAAGTGGGGAGCAGAACAGGCATATCAGAAATACACTGCTGAGGGGAACAGCGGGCGAGGCAGGAGAGGTCTGCCGCACCATGTGGGATTCTCCCCGGCTGGGCATTGAACCCTCATCCCCCGCTGCTCCACCAGAGAGGCCCTGGACTTTCTCTCCTTTAAGACGTTACCTAGCCCCAGGTGGGGGATGGGACGCAGTGACCCTCGCACTTTCCTGTGCTTCAGCGCTGCCATGCAGGGAAGAGAAGGGGGTCGTGGGGTGGGGAAGTGGGGGTCGCGCTCCCAGTCGGCTGGCCGGAGCCCTCTGACCTCACCGCAGTTTCTAACCTTGTATTCAGTGGCTCTCAGGGAAGCGGTTCACCCACCTCTCCTTGCTGCTGTTCCTCTGTGTGGGGTCCGATGTCTTTTGTCTTCTCTTTATTCCTACTTGGTTTATTTTTAAGTCTAAAGCACCCCCGGGGTTGTTTGTATTGTGTAGGGTATCCGGTTCTCTTTGAGTCAGCTCTCAAAGTTAGGGATATTTTTCTCCATAAATTGATTTTTTGTGGGAGAGCCTGATCCTATTGTCTGTAAGCTGCCATGTTTTTTTTGGACCGACTTTTTTTTTCCTAATTGTGTGTGTGTGTGTGTGTGTGTGTGTGTGTGTGTGTGTGTGACTTTGGCTTATAACATTGTATATAGGGCCTTCCTGGTAACCTATGGATTAAGTCTCAGTGCTACCACCACCAAGGCCCAACGTGATGGTCTGAGTTCAATCCCAGGCCAGGGAGCTAACCCACATGGTGCAGCAGACCTTTCCTGTCTCACCAGTTGCTCCCCTCAGCCGTGTATTTCAGTAGCTCTGTCTGTTCTGCTCCCCACTCTGTCTCTGGTGAAGCCTTTTACCCTCTGCACCTCTGTCCTGCACCCCAGTCCTATGCAAAAATAAATAAATATATAAAATCTAAAAATATATATAACATTTGAGGAATAGGGGCTATTGCTTCAGATGTTTGTCACTGTAACCAGTGGCTGAAGCTAAAGATTTACAGGTGGCACCCCCTGGAGGGGGTTGCTTGTGAGGATGGATAGCCCTAGGGAAAATGTGAACAAATTATGATGGACTTTGATAAGAAATATAAGGGACTCCCAATCAGTGGGGTGTCGCTTTGTTTTGGTTAGTGTCTCTTTTGCTGTTCAGAAGCTTTTTAACTTGATGTAATCCTAGTTATTCATCTTTTCCTTCACTTTCTTTGCTTTGGGGGATGTGTCTTTAAAGATGTTACTGAGATGTATGTGTAGTGTTTTGCCTATTGCCTGTATTTTCTTCTATATATTTTATAGTTTCAGGTCTTACATTCAAGTCCTTTATCCACTTTAAGTTGCTTTTTATGCATGAGATAGTAGTCTAACTTCATTCTTTTGCAAACTGGTCCAACCACTATGGAAAGCTGTGTGGTGGTTCCTCAAACTACTAAAAATGGAGCTACCATATAACCTAACAAAACCACTTGTAGGAATCTACCCAAAGGATGCAAAAACATTAATTAAAATAGATACCTGTACTCTTATGTGTTTATTGCAGCTTTATTAACAATAGGTAAGATATGGAAACAACCCAAATGCCCAAAAATAGATGACTGGATCAAGAAGATGTGGTATATATACACCATGGAATACTATTCAGCAATCAAAAAAGATAAACTCATGCCATTCACAGCAACATGGATGGAGCTAGAAGGGATCATGCTCAGTGAAATAAGCCAGAAGGAAAAGGAAAACTAATGGTTTCATGTATAGGAGGACTGTAGGGGTCCCATATAAGGGATAAAAAATAACAATAACAATAATAATAATACAAAACTAGTAGGCAACTGTGGATAAGAGACATTATGCAAGGGAGGGGGAGGAAAAGGGATGAGGGTAGGGGAGAGAAAAGCACATGGGACTACGGTGATGGTTCACTGGTGAACTGGTGGTGGGAATTTTACGGGGAATACACAATGATCTAAAAGATATAAATAGGGCCTGCCTGGTGGCACAGCAGTTGGGCATTGTGCTGTGGAGCTGTCGGCAGTGGCAACGCGAGTTTGACGCCTGGCCGGGAAGATTCCCACATGGAGCGGCAGTCGTCTCCTGCCTCTCCCGCTGCTCCCCTCAGCAGTGTGTTCCTGTCGATCTGCCTGTTCTGCTCCCCACTCTGTCTCTGGCAAGCCCTCTTGCCAGCCCACCCCACACCTCTGGTCTGTACCTCAGCTTGTATGCATAAATAAATAAATCTTTAAAAAAAAGATATAAATAAAAAAACAAATATAAAAAAAATAATAAATGAAATGTAAGAGACTGCAGAAGCTACCAACTGGATTCGGTGTTCCAGATTCAGCATTTGGAATTTCAGCATTTTTAGATCTTTAGGGATTATGGGGTCAGTAATATCTGCTCCCACCATACTGATCTTCCAGAAGGCTGGTGTGGGCATCTGAAGGATATGGAGAGGACTGCAGCAGCCAGTGTCAGAAGGTAAATGTCTGAGTGACTGAAACTGTTCTCAGTTTTGCTACTGTTATAGCCTGGCAGAAGGCGAAAACCTGGAGATGGACGCCTCCTGAGCTGAGTGAGTGGCCATTTGTCAAGTCATTCAACCACTGCAGCTGCTATTTTGAGTGTCTCTGATGCTATGCTGGGGCATCATGGCAGCTCTGTGAACATCTCCTGTTATGTCTTCTGCTGTCTTCATGAATTGAAACTCAGCTTATAGTCTGGCTGTATGTACTCTGTGTCCTCAGTGGTGGAAAGGCACCATCTTCGGAGCATTTGTGTTTGGGACTTTAAAACACTGAACATTGCTTTGGGTGAAGTAAACGGCCACTTTTGGCCTCAGAAAACTCTTTGTTTTTCCCTGGTTTGTTAACTAAATCCCATTATTGTTTTTAACTGAACTTGAATAGTCTTGAAATTGCGTGCACAGGTGAAGAACTCAGATGGAGACCAGTAAACTATTTGGGCAATGTCCTCGGCCAGTTTTAGTGCCCCTTGCTGCCTGATAATCATCACCACACCACACCCACCATCAAAGCACCCTTTACCCCAGACCACTGAGCCCCTCTCCCTTCTTGTTCCCTTCTCCACCTTTCCTTACCCTCTAGTAGCTTCAATTCTTCTGACTTCTTTTTACCACTTCCTTTCCTGGGACTGCTTTCATGGCCTGAAAGTTTGGTGTGTCCTATAAGAGTGTCTCTTGGCGGATTTTCCTTTTTGTCTTTATCTTCACACTGTGCACTGTGGGGGTTCTTCACTTTCCATTTCTGCCTGGAGGTTTCCAGGTCCTCACCATTCTTCCCCACCCATCAAGTGCTATAATATTCCCAACCTCAAAGAACCAAAGGTCCCTGGCTGAGAAGGCGACAAGGCCTTTTTCTCCTTCCTGTGTTTCTTGAGCTTCTTGCCAGCTCTGGGCACTTCTCTCACTCTGTCTGGAGCCCTCGAGTCAGGAGACACGGACTGAGACCATTAGAACTTCCTTTTTTTTTTTTTTTTCTTCTTCCCACTGAGGAACTCAGAGAGACCTAGAGCCTGTTTCTTGAGGCTGGGCGACTTCGTTAGTGGGACACATGACATGGTCTCCGGCTCTGGGGGCTCTTTAGAAGAGGGCTCAGAAGCCATTCTTCTCTTCCTTTTTTTCCTCCTCCTCTTTGGTTCTTCACTCGTGGCATCTCTTTGTCTGCCCTTGGACCACAGATTTAGAGGGGGGTGTGGCTGTCAAGGGACAGACCTCAATGAATTACGTCAGTGGTTTTTTTTTTTAAAGATTTATTTATTTATGCATGCAAGAACTGGGGTGTAGGCCAGAGGTGTGGGGGTGAGAGGACTCACCAGAGACAGAGTGAGGAGCAGAACAGGCAGGTCGACTGAAGTACACTGCTGAGGGGAGCAACGGGTGAGTCAGGAGAGGTCTGCTGCTCCATGTGGGAAGCTCCCGGGCTGGGTATTGAACTCGTGCTGCAGTGGCCACTGATAGCATCACGGTGCTGAGACTTAACCTGTTGTGCCACCAGGGACGCCCTTTACATGTCAGTGTTTTAACACTGAGTGTTAAGTCTCTGGTTCTTTGACTACTTCTTCCTCCTCCTGCTTTTGCTCCTCTTCCTCCTCCTGCTTTTGCTCCTCTTCCTCTTTTTTCCTCTGAGACAGAACCCACATCTCCTTTGTGCCTCTTGGTAACCATTCTCCTAGACCAAACTTACCCACCTCCACTTGAGTGCCCTCTCCACCTTCCCCATTCGTTCTTATACTTTCCTTCCCAATGACTCTGTAAAATTATTCCTCATCAGATATATTGGATTTTAAAAAGTGCTTCAAAAATGCTGTTTTTCTAGATTTTCTTTTCCTCTTCTTCCATGGAAAAAGATTCCATGGATTTCCAACTTATTAAAAAATTTCTCCTATAGCATGGCCTGTAAATTACAACATGAATATTTTCAAGATATTTTATTGGGCCATCCTTTTCTCTGTCAGAAAAATAAAATCTATGCTTCATCATGTACATTTCAATCCTTGTCATGTGTATTTGGTGAAATTCTGAAAATTTCCAGGGCGTGAACATTTCCAAATGAATTGCCATAAGGAAATTTATTAATTTTCCCAAAATTTTGCAGCTTTTAAGAAATGAGTGATTTCTCATTTAAACTCAAATTTTGGAATTCCCCTAGAAAAAGTATAGATTGGCCACTTTTATACTTGAAAAAGCAACTAGCTAGTAATGACCACTGGCCAAACATTTAGAGAAACATGAATTTCCCAAATTCTAGTCAGTCCTCAGAGTTTGTTTCTGCATAGGCATAGAGCTATGACTCACAAGCTTAAGTTTTCTCACATCCATTCTTGTTCTTAGACATCATTCACTCCAAGTTTCTCTCTCAGCAGCCTTTTGCCATTCCACAATCACGATTCCATGCTCATTTATGTATTGACTCATCCATCTCATCCTCTGCATGGATGTGGATCCTTCCAGTAATTCCTCAAGCACAGCTAACATTAGGCTATAGTGTTTTTCTGAAGCACAAATTCAGAAACTTTAAAGTTAGATAATATGACAGCATGACTCCTGGAGTCCATTTGCTATGCTGCATTACCAGCTATTTACCTCGACTTGCCAACAACTTATCTTTCTTCACTACAGAAGTTTCTTTCCCTATTTTCTCTTTATTCCACTCTAAACAGAGGTAGCAAAAGCAGTTGACAAAATAACCTTTACAGAATTGCACACTTTTCCCAATAAAGTTAGCTTTTACATTAAAAAAAATGGAATGAATCAACATTTCTGCCTCAGTTGAGGGCTTGCTTGAGAACAATGTGCATATATATATATCTGTTACTAATGACTGAAACTATTCATCAGAGTGGTGAACAAAGATCTAAGACAGTGTTCTCCAAGGCAAAATTTATCTTCTTCCTTTGAAATATAACAGTTTATTAAAATAAGAAACATAAAGATAGGTTCACCTAAGAAGTGATGGTGAATATTTTATCATTGACAGTGTTTAGAATTTTCAGTGTAGGATGATACTAAAAAGAAGCCTGACTTTCTTCAAAATTGATTTTGTTACTGCTTTTAAATAGTTTTATGGACAATACAACCTCTTACTTCCTGCACAGGGAGAAGAGAGAGGATGGTGAGGGGGTCTGCTTCCATTACTTCCTCCTCCTATATGACTGCATGGAATCTCCCCAAATGACAACTGTCCTTGATTTAATAACTTTAAGTTTTCTATCTGAAAAATTTCTATCTGAAAATAAGTATCTGAAGAAACAGGGAAGAAAGTGCTGTTGCACTTTTTTCCAATGAAAGAATGAGTAAACATTTGTTTACACACTTTCCTGACTTCTAGCTGTGTATATTTCATATCTTCCAGACAGAATTCTTCAACTGGATTTCTTTACAGTGCTGTACCTAGACAGCATCGGGCCAAATGTTATCTGGCAAAGTGTTTGTTTGTGTTCATGAGTTGAGTTGAACATGTATCCTCTTTGTTTAAAGTTGTTGCCTTGCCAAGATTTGAGGAATTTCTTCTAAAAATTTCTTGGGCACTCATCCCTAACATATGGTGTGACAGTTTCTGTTAAGAAAATGTGAAGTAGAAGGGCAAAGAAAAGAGGTTGGTTATAGCACAGTGGCTCAGACTACTGTTCCTATCCAGACCAAAGGAGGGCCAAAGTCTTACATCAAATATAACAATGAAAAGAAAACTTTGGAAATATGCCACTGAGCTTGCTCCTGTCTCTACCTCTACCAGCTGTGAAATTGGGCAAGTTATTTAGTTCTCTACGTCCTAATATTTTCATTTGCAAGTTGAAAGACTACTCCACTTTCTATTTGAGTTACTGTACAGATTAAGTTAAGTAAGGCACTCAGCAAGATATGAGGAATATGAATACTTATACATGCTGTTTGTGGGTATGAAGGCTCAATCAAATTAGCATAGAAAGTAAGCTGACAGCATTTTATCAGGGTAAATATTAATTAATTAATTAACATATCCAATAACGTAGGACTCATATTTCTAAGAATATATTCCAGAGAAATTTTCACACAGCACCAAAAAAACAAAAGACAAGTTTCCCCAATTGTTTTCACTTTCTTTTTAAATTATGTATTTATATATAATTTTTATCACAAAACTTTGAATTACAACACTGCATATGACTCAGAGATACAGGTTCACACCTCTTTAGCTGTATGTCACCACACCACACCCATCACAACCACAAAGGCACCTCTAATTCTCCTTCATAATCCATTGGGCCCCCTTTCCTCTTTACTTTTCACCCCATACCCCACTCTGATAGTAGCAATTCTACAATCAGATATCTAGGATTTTTTTTGGTTTAGTTTTGATTTTTCATTTGTCTTGTTTCACTATACTCCTCATATGAAATATACAGTATTTGTATTTCTCCTTCTGACTTACTCTGCTGAGTATGACCCCTCCAGTTTCACCCATTATTGCAAATTGCAAAGTTTCATCTTTTTTTTTTTTTTATAGCTAAATAGTAGTCTATTGTCTTTGTATACCACATTGTTCTTTACCCACTCATCCGTTATTAGGGAATTAGGTTGTTTCTAGGGCTATTGTAAATAGTACTGCAATGAACATAGGTGTGTGTAAGTATAGGGTAAATGAAGTTATCAGGTTTTTCTGCCTTCCCACCATTAGCATCTATCGACCCCTGTGGTCCTACGTGCTTGCCTGATGTCGGAACCTGGAGTAGGGTGTGGGCATGCGTGGGTGGGCACACCTGGGCCTGGAGGCTCTAAGAGCAGAGTTAGCAGAGAGAGTGGAGAACAGAGCAGGGGGTTCACAGAGGACCATGTGGTGGGGTGCAGCAGAGAGACTGATACTGGGCAAAATGGGGCTTCAAAATTGACCAAAGGCAGTGCCCCAATTGCTTGCCGGTCACTATCTTGGTTCTGCATGATTACTCAGGCTTAGGAAACTATAACAATGAGATTTATTTAACAAACAGGAAAAAGCAAAGAATAGCTAAAGGCAGCATATGGCTGTTTACCTTACTTAAAGCAATGTCCAGACCTTTTAAGTCCCAGAAAAGTAACAAAGGTGGTGCCTTCCCGCCACCTTTGAAGTGGAGCTCTTCTTCCAAACAATAGGCCCCATTTCCAAAATGGCGTCTTCCTTCTTCTGCAGTCGTGCAACAATCAGGCTGTAGGCCAGGTTCCAACTCATGAGGACAACCCAGAACACAACTGGAGATGCTCCCGGAACAGCCATGGTGCCCCAGCACAGCAGCAGGCCAACAACACTGCAAACAGCAACTACAGCAGCCAGACGGCCCCACAGACTGCACTCGCGCATTTTAGGAAGGCGCCCGCTTCGGGCCTCTGCCTTCTTTGGCTGCAGTAAAGACAAAACTGGGAGCAGTTTCCGTAGCTCGGCTGCTTGCAAAGCCTCCAAAGTCACTGGCCCCAAAGTCACTAAAGATTCCAAAAACGCTCAATCTATATCCTGGCGGTTCAAAAACTTCTGGCGTCTGATTTCCAAATTCTCAATCTTTGTGGCTACATTTTCTGCTGCTTTTTCTTTTCCTATATCATGGTGACTGCTTCTTCCTTTACTACATTACAGCGACTGAATTCCCCTTTTCCTTCAGTCCTTTTTATTTCTTATCAGAAACTCCATCCCAAACTGCAAAACTTAGCATTTTCCCTGGGGCTATTCATTCTCATCAGCAAACCCCCTACAGGGGGCACCACATTTACTGGACTTTTGACTCAGCCGGGTTAGAAGACCACGAGAGAAAGCCAGAGAGCCCAGAAAAAGCAAAGATTTGTTGGGATCTGGGAGGGCTGCCAGCCTCCCGTACTCCCAAACCCACTGCCTACCAGCCCTGCACCTGGTTGCCTCACTACGAATGTTGTAGAGAAACATTAAGAGCCTGAAAAAGCAACTGAGGGCTCCAGGACTCCTCCTTCACCCATCTGCCCGGATCATGGAAAACCTGCTCCGTGTCTTGCTGGCGCTAGAGTAGGGAAAGAAAATGGTCAGATTTTTACGCCGTTGGCCTCTGTGGCTGTGACCTGCGGCCTTGAGTGCAGGAGCGTGGACTGGGAGCCCACAGGCCTGGCTGCGGGCACCTGGAGTGTGTTGCTGGCGAGTGTAAATCGGCATTGCTGAGCCTGAGCGCTGAACCTATAATGGCGGCATCACACAGAGAACTGGTGCTGTGGAGAACTGCTATGAGGGGGCAAGAGACAACTGTGAGAGGAAGAGACCACGAGAAGATGCCAGAGAAAGCCCAAAGGTAAAAGTGTATAGAGATTTGCAGGGGACCCAAGTTGCTCTCTCCTGCTGAGTTTCCCGAGTACTATTAAAAAAAAAAAAAAAAAAAAAAAACCTGTGGGAATGACGCTAAGGGCTCCAGGGTTCTCTTTTAAGTTGCCTGAACTGATGGTGAATCTAACCGGCCTGGGATGGTTGCAAAACAGAGGGCATACATCCCTTCAAATTAGTGTTTTTGCTTTCTTTGGGTAGATCCCTAAGAGTGAATTGCTGGTAGATCTATTTTTAATATTTTGAGAAAAATTTTCATAGGGGCTGGATCAATCTTCACTCTTACCAAGTGTACGAGGATTTTTCCCCCAAATTGTGCCCAACGTTATTGTTTCTGGACTTTTTGATATGGGCAATTCTCACAGCGTGAGGTGGTATCTTATTGTGGTTTTGATTTGTATTGCTTTGATGATAAATAATGAACGTTTTTTTTTTTTCATGTGACTGTTGGCCATCTGTGTGTCTTCTTTGGGAAAGTGTCTATTCAGCTCTTCTACCCATTTTTTTACTTAACAATTTGATTTTTGTTGAATTTTGTTAGATTTATTAGATTTTGGTTATTTAACCGCTTTTCGGAGACATTATACACACATATTTCCTACCACTCAGTAGGGTGCCTTTTTGTTTTAATGATAGTTTCTTTCACTGAACAGAAGTTTTTTAGTTTGGTGACCTTTCCCCACTTTCATAGGAGCTGGAACCTATTTTTTACAATTGCTGAGTCATGCATTGAGGGAGAGACCTGAAGTTTCAATTGCTGGTGAAAATGTGTTGGTGGGGGTGGGGGGCTGACTCCAGAGTCTGTGAAAATCAGTGATTATGAGGTCACTACCAGTACTGAAGTGTGGGATATAGGGAGTGTAATTCAGTGCGCTGCCTTTCTTTTTTTTTTTTTTCTTTTTTTTTACTGGGAGGTGGCCTGGCTGGTGGGGGGAATCCCAGCTCTCACAGGTATTTCTCCTTAATCAAGGGGTGTGTCTCCACACTGTTTAGTTGTGTCCAGGGCTCCTGACTCAGCTGCAGCTCTATAGTCTGTGATACTCTCCTCTCCTTCCAATTCCTGTCCTGCAGCCTCCAGGCATACCTCTCTGTGCACTTCTTGTTCAGTGAACCATGAATCTCAACCATGTCCTTTTTAGTGCAGTCTGTGCTAGTGTCTGATATCAAATGGGTGTTCTAGTTTAGGCCCAGTCACAGACTTTCTCAGTATGTCTCTTCGGTAACTGTGAGTTGATCCTCCTGGGAGTGAGCAAGGAACCTCTTCTTATGCCACTGTGGTCCTTCTTTCCTCTGTTGTTAATGAAGGAGGAAGTTAGGGAATGCATATAGACAGTCAGTTAGGAACAGGATGCCACAAGAACTCAAGTCCATCTATCAGTCTGATTGGAGAACAATCATGGCCAGGAAGGTGACCTGCTCCCCCAACTCAGGAAAGAGTGGAATATTCAGAACTCCAATAAATAACACAATGCTAAAGCTATGGGCCAAAGCTTGTTTTCAGGAAGGTAGGCCATGTAATGTGGGCAAACACAGTGGGCCTCAGGAGCCTAGGAGAACCCTGCAAACTCAGTGGACCTACGTAGCCTAAGAGAACCCCACAGGCCAGCCAATCAGCAAGAGACACAACACAGAGACACCCTATGGCCAAACTCCCACTCCTTATAAATACCTGCTTCTTGCCACCTCAATCAGTTACCCATTCGGGATGACTTTCTGCTCAGAGAGCTTTCCTGTTCTTCTTACCATTAAGAAATCTCTTGCTTTTCTGTATCTTTGGTCTCAACATTGAATTATTTCCTTGCCGAAGACAGGAGTGGAGAAAGAGCCTGGGTGAGATCCTTGGACTCTGGGCCTGCTCCCAAAACCCCGATTCATTAAGAGGGGGTGGAAACTAACATTGATGGGATTCCTATCATGTACCAGAGACTGAACACTTAATCCACAAGCTATGCTTACAAGATTATTATTTTTATCTGTTTAACAATTGAGAGAATTTTTTCTCCGTAAGTTTCCATAACCTAGCAAGGACACTAAACTAATAATAGACAAAGCTAGGATTCAAACTCTGGTGTTTTTTCACTCTATTTCAATATATTAACAGCGTCTAAAAAAGGTAATTACCCCTACTCTGTTCCCTTAACAGATTATTGTGCAGATAAGTTCATGTATTACATGACATGATTTTGTAACTTTTCTCCCTGCAATTTTTTATTATTTTTACATTATTATCTCTCTTTCATTCTATCTCACCAACCTTATACTTTCATTCTTTATAATCTATGCTTTTTTCCATACTTCATTCAAATATACACATACATACATACATACATACATACACACATATAAATGACATTGAAGGATGTGAAAAATTCCCTTCTACTAATAGTTACAAATTAAAGAGATTGGAATGCTAACTATTATTTGAAATAGAACAAATCAACCTTCCTTTCAGATGTCAGACAGGTCA
Source organism: Scalopus aquaticus (assembly GCA_004024925.1). Taxonomy (NCBI): domain Eukaryota; kingdom Metazoa; phylum Chordata; class Mammalia; order Eulipotyphla; family Talpidae; genus Scalopus; species Scalopus aquaticus. The sequence continues at coordinate 71,084 of PVIJ01006024.1, forward strand.
AACTATTCATTTTCTTCTTTTTTAAAGTTGACTCAGCTGAATAGAATATTCTGGTTGATAATGAGAGGACTTTAGGACAAGGTCCAAGTTCATTGATTCCTCTTTTATCTATCCATTTTCTCACTTAATTTTTTAAAGAATAAACTGTGTCTCTTTAATGTTGAAAATGGAATTTAAATTTTCACTGATGTGAAAAATTTCTACCCTTAGGTAAAGGACATTTATCATATAACTACACATGTTTTACTAATGGATTGGTCAATTTGTATTAAGAGTTCCCAGGAGACATTAACATTCCAAATATTAATCTGTCATATGTGATCTGATGATGACTTAATATTGCAAGCATCTTGTGGACTGTTTACAAAAAGACAAACAAACCCCCTAGCCTTCAGTGTGGTTAGTTGTGTGATGATAAATTAGACATTTTGTAACTTGCAGGTAATGGCACAGGCTAGCACAAAAAGTAGTTCACAATGAGTTTCATTATAAAAGAATAATGCTGTGGCCAAAAAGGAGGTATAGATTAATAACAAATGTTCATTTGTATTTGGTTCTGGGCTTTATGAATTATTTATGTTTCTGGGCAAGGCCTGAGAAAGTATTTCAATGAAGCCTAATTTGTCAAGGTTACTTATACTTTACCATATTTTTCCTAACTGTATCTTTCTGGATAGTACCACACATAAATATTTTCATTGTGTTGTGCATTTATTTGCAATATTGATGGCACTGTAACATGTGGGGGTATTAGCACCTCTTTAACCAATGTCAGGCTAAGAATTAAGATTGGAAACACCAGTGTCTTCCTTTTAGAAATATGGAGGCTAACTTTGATTATTATTCAGCTTTTGTGGCTGATGAGCCAGCTATAAGTCATACTGTGGAAAATTTATTGTCTAGAAATCATGCTACTGAATATTTTATTTTACTGGAAATGTACTATAAAGGGGATGCATCTTTAATCAAATACATGATGATGTTGCAATCTCTTGGTTGTACTGTCGTATTAGAAAGTTGAGGTTAAGCAAAATTAAAGGTACAGCTTCTGGGGAGGGTAATGTTCATGGATGTGGATATAGATATTATTCTAAAAAGTTGTTTTATTTTGCCTTTTATTTCAGTCTTCTTAACATGATAGAAAAGAAAACGAGTTTACTGTAATGTTCAGATTCCAGTTACACTTGGTAGAGAAGCATGATATGACCATTGGGAGGAAAGAAATAGGAAAATCAAATATGGTTGTTCAATTTTTTTTAGTTTCTATGTAATTTATGCTCAGAACTTCACAGAAAATCCAAGGAAATTTCCTGCTCGTAGGATAACCCTTATTTTAATGATCTTAACAATTATTTTAATGTCTGCTTTGTACAAAAGGTGCCTCAAGTGTGCACTTATTCTAGATGTCTGGCTGCAGTTACTTCCATATCCTCTTGCCTCGATTACCCCACACACATAGTGCTTGCGGACTTTTGTTGCTCTTTTGTTGGGTTTGTTTTCATGTGGACATTGACAAGAAGAATGATTGCTCATTGTTGGATCTGATTGTCAGTTGAAGATTCCTATGACTTTCAGACACTCTATCCTAATGTTTACTTTTTTAATCACTAAAAAAAAAAAATAAGAAAGATCCTGAAAGAGGTTTCAGAACAACAGTGAAGTCTGAAAAGCCTCTAACAGAGAAGGAACAACAGGAAGGTTGAAAACAGCATTTAATATTATCAAGTCCGCATCAAACTTGTTGTGACCTTGTTTAGCTACTTTTTAGGTGATACTGTTGATATATAAATGTTTGCCCATAGGCTAATTCTCCTTTAAAAATCTCTCTCCCTTTATACCTTGTAACCTGGTGGAGACTAATTGCTTAATGCACAAGATTTAAAATCTCTTTACTGAGTCATGGAGTTTCTAGATCATTCTAAATAATTGATATGTAAATCACTGCTATTTAATGTAACGTTTTTGATGATGGAAATATTTTGTCTGTGTGCTGTCCGGTACAGTAACTGTTACAGGGCAACCCTGATATACAATGGGATGCCTGACTGTGGGTTCTCACCTGTACACTTCAAAAGGACTTATAATAAGATCAATTGCAGGCACTCACAAAAAGGTTAATAAAAGGTTTATTTACAAAAGGAAGTGAAATAAAAAATGAATAACTCGGGGACAAAAGAGAGAAGAGAGAGAGAGATATAAATCTGCAAATACGTCCTACAAGATCCAAAGAGCTGGAAACCCCCAATGGCACACTGTAGCCCGGCAAGAAGCCAAGAGAGAGCCCCAAGGTCCAGAAGTCTGGTTATACCAAGCCTGGCTGTTTAACTCCACCTCTCAGTTCCCAGCAATCCTCTCTTCGATGATGATGATGGCATTAAGGGATTAGTAGCCCTTAGTGTCTTGGATCTCTTTGATCTGCGGTGGGGTCCATAAACCTATCTGTGGAGTTTGTTGCAGATGTCCTTTTACTGCCAACATAACCACTAGCCACATGTGACAGTTCTTCACTTGAAATATGATTAGAGTGACTATGAAACTACATTTTCATTTAATTTAAATAGCCAGAGATGACTGTTGGCTAATGCATACAACTATTGAAACAGCACAGTTAAGTGCACACGCATGCTCAGGATAGGGATGGCACTTGTTTTTTAAGCAAGTTCAATGATATTAATTTAAAAATGCTTTTTCTGAATAAGACTCCATTTCTTATTGCATTAAAAATCAATCTACATACACTCATTTTTGTACTTCTTAGTGTTGGGGCAAGTGGGTTATAGAAAGGGAGGTAGAGAAACCATATTACTCTATCTCCATATATTGTAATTCAGAAAAATCTTGTATGGCAAGCTTTTGTAGGAAATATAGTTTACCGTTAAGGATATATTTATTGTAAAGGAAATCAGGTGGTGTGCAACCTCAGAACTAAGAGAAATTATATCAGCACTCTATCTAGCAATCAGTGTTCTATTAATTTTGCTTACAAGGAAGAAAGTTAAGAAGCCAGGAAGAAATGAGACCTCTGAGTGGCCTCAGAAAAGTACTGGATGGCCTTAGGTATTTTGACAACCTGAATTTACTCTGCTCCCCTATGCTTGTGCACCCTTGCAGTCAGACTGGACTGTCACTCGTCCTCTAATAGAATGTGGATTTATTCTTTCTGCCCTTTGAAGTGATTGAGCTTTTCTAGATCCCCTCTTACTCTCTGCTAAAATCCCATTTACCTTTGAAAGTCAAACCCAGGTTCTTTGTAACCCAGGCCCTTGAGCTTCTGTTTCTTATGCGCTGTGCCTGGGACTTCTTTCCCTGCAGCTAACAGCCTAATGCAACATGAACAGACCCACATGGAAGGAGGCTGAGCAAGCTTAACGTGCCCTAGAAAGTTTACTGCTGTTTTAAAACTGTGTTCCGATTAGAAGTGTTATATTTCTGGATGGTCTGAACAAACTCCACAGATAGGTTTTTACGGACTCCATCCTCACCTCAGACCAGAGAGATTCAAGACACCTAAGATTACAAATCCCATAATGCCTTCATCACCAAAGGGAGGATGCTGGGAACTGAGGGTGGAGTTAAGCAGCCATGTTTGGTATATAACCAGACATGTGGGCTTTGGGGGGGGGGTCTCTTGGCTGTTTGCGGGTTTTGGTGCACTATTAGGATTCTAGCTCAGTGGAACAGGTAGGACACATTCACCAATTTTTTCGTTATTTTTTTTTCCCTTCAGTTGTTTTTTGTTTTCCCTCATTTTGTAAATAAACCCCTTATTAATAAAAAAAAAAAAAGAAGTGTTATTTTCTTTGACAGATAGGCGTTGCAAAGTTATATAGGGTAATGGACTGGGAGACACAGGATGATCAGGTCTTCAAGAGCCCTGGGCTCATTTCTGCACTCTCCACTCCTCTTTCTAGTAGTTATCTTTAGGGTATGATGCATATTTTCTTATTCACGAAAAATATCAACATGTGACTATCTGATCTTCATTGATCTCAAATTCTGGCTATCTCAAACATTCCAAACTTATATTCCTACTGTTATTTCTTACCATTTTCAAGTGGACAAGCTTGCAGTAGCAATTTCTTTCTTAATATGATACTTAAGTTTATTAATGAGTCAACATACTCCAGTTTCCTTAAAATTTTGTCTCTCGTTCTAGTTGATCTGGATTTTGTGAGCACATATTCTGTGCTCAAAAGAAAACCAGTGATAGTTTAATCAACTGATTTCTGACTTCAAACAAGGGCTACTATCTGTTCAACTCTGGATCTTGGAATTTCTACAGTTCCTCCCTTTCTCCAGGCTCATTAGATCTGCCACTTGCAACATCTCATGTCTAAAAGTAAATGTGTGAGTTACTGTTGCTTTGGCTTCTGGGCAACATTTGAATAGACTAGATTTAAGCAAAAGATAATATTTATTCCAAATATATTGGGCTAATTTATAAAACCACAGTGCTGTGGGCAGCATCACAACAAAGGCCACATAGACATGAGATCTGGTATTTACTATCTTTGAAACTACCTCTGCCTCTCATCTCTGCTTTCCTGTTTGTTGGTATCATTCCACACTTCTCTAGCTACATTCTCCAAGTACCTAACCTGGCTTTTTTGGTCATAAGTCCAAATGCCCTGATAAAGACTCTGCTAGGTCCAACTTGGGTAGGCCTTCCCTAGATTATTCAGTTGTAACCAAGATGGAAGGGTCATGCCTTATAATATGTCATCTTCAGCAATAGGACCTATTGGGGGGAGATGCAGGGAAGGATGAGCATCCTACAATACCATGGTTGATAAGCAGTCAAAATGAATTTCTTTCATCTCATTTACCCCCACTCTTTTCAGCTCCAGTGATTTACAAGTCCAGCTCAAATATCGCCATAACCACAGCATTGCTCCTTTAATAAACATCTCTAGGCATAAAAGAGGGACATATGACTTAAGTTTAAATCCTGGACAAAATATTTACTAAATTCTTTGGCCTCATTTCTCTTATAGGTGAAAAAGAAGGGCTGAAAGTTTAATTGGGATTAGTTTTTAAAACTAAAATGGTTAATTGGCATTTTAGGAATTGCAACCTGGCAAATGGTGTCAATCAGGAAACTGATAGCCAAATTCAGTGGTTATGGACATAAGAGCAATGTTTAGATTGAATCTTATAAAAATGAAGCTTTAAGGGGACAAAGGAAGTCATCCAATCTTTATAATAAGTTTGTGGTTAGAAGGTTGCCTTTTACTTCCTTTCTTAGTTTTAATATTCCCTTTCTCCCTTCATACTTTATACTTAATTTCTGTTTTTCATTTATTAAACCAGTCATTTATTTCAGTCTTAACCCCAGACTGTTGTACATGCTTTCCTTTTCATTTAGTTGCAGCAGCAATTTTTTTTTTTTTGAATCTTAACTAACGGAACAATTTTATAGGGAAGATGAAATGAATGAAGCAAATTTGAGAAATTCTGAATAGAAAAAAAGGAAATATCTTAATGCCAGATTACTACAAAACTCTTTACAGAAGAAATAAATTCAAGTCAATATTTTTTTCTTCATCTATTATTTCAAGATTGTTTTAATCCAAAAGACTATAAAATTTTTGGATTTGCAAACTGCAATCAGCTAGGACTACAGATTAAGGAATTTGGGTAGTGGCTCTCACTTTGTTAATTTGGTAATTCATCTAAAATTCATGGTGTTTACTGGGCAGTAAGTAAAATAATAAAATATTGATTTTCTGAAGTTAGAGGATTAAATATAAAATTTTGTGCTTAATCAGATATCATCTTGTGTTAGATTTTGGCATAGATAATCACTGACATTTATCAAAGAGTTAAAGGTTTTTATTGGAAAAACTTTAACTTTGAACATTCTGTTCCATTAAGATTAATATTGTTCTCTGAATTCAGAGTACTTGATTTTAGTGATGGCTCATTTTGATGGCACTCAGAACATGGTCTGCGAACCAGTGATTAGGAGTCAGACATTGAGTGTGCCTGTCAGTAGACACTGGGTAGACTTCATAACCACATGCATTTTGTCTCCTTATCTCCTGCCTCCTGTTCCTTGAAGTTAAGAGTAAATAGTCAAGTTTACCTATTAAAACAGATGGTGGGTTAGCAACTGTAGCTATATACTAGAATCACTTGGGGAGCTTTAAAACACATGTAGATGACAGTCTATCCTAGACCAATTCAATTAGAATCTCTAGGGTGATGTGCAGGAATGACTATTCTTAAAAGGCTCCCTAGTCAATTCTAATGTGCAGCTAGTGTTGAGAATCACTGATGGAAAAGAGGAAAAAAAATCATGCATGTTCTAGTCTAGCAACCAAGAATCATGAATTGTCATTCATACTTAGGATCTTAAAATGCAAATATCTTCTATCACAATTTCCTTAATTTTAAAAGAACAAGTGAGACTAGAAGATTCTATCTATTTTTCTAGTTCTATGAAAGTTTAGATACACTTGGAAACTTGTATATAAAGATTTTACATAAATACATTAAACGTAGACAAATTTGAAAATGAATCATTTAGTAATGCAAATAATATCTGTATTACATATTATGTAGTACATAATATAATGCTTTTAATAACATTTTGTATATAACTCAATATAGATTATATTCAGAAATTAAGTCAATGTTTCCTTACTGGGATACTTTAATAAGTTAAAGAAAAAAATATATAACCAACAAACCTGAGTCTCCCTGATTGTCATTATCAACATCCTGAGAAGATTTTTATTAGTTCTTATAACACTCCTTTGAAGTTTCTCAGTGACTTCACTAATTTCTCAATGACTTTCTGAAGTGTTGAAAATCTCATCATACCAGCTTGCTAGGACAAGGTGAAAAATGTCTCACCTGACAAAGGTCAGGAAGCCCTTAAAATCATTCACCCATTCTTTTTAAGAGTTTAACTAACATGCATCAGTGGATTTACAATAGATTTCATACCATCACCTATGGGCATAAATACAAAAAAGAAATGGTGGCTACTATTACTACATTACATTAACCATTATTTCTCTCATATTGGTGATTTCTGAATTAATGCAACTACACTTTATTTTTCCCATCTTCTGGGTGAACAAATTGAGAGTTGGAGAACTTTGTTATTTTCTTACGTTTCATAGTAAGTATAACGGGGAATTAGTATCTGCACTCTTTTTCTAAATTCAGAAGCTTTGTGTGAGACCCCAAGTATTAAATTAAGTGTTCAATTTGTGAATATTTAAGGAAAACCATTTGTGGGCATGGAGTTGTATGTAATACAAAGGTAATGAGATTAAGCTCATTAGGATTTTGCTTCATTGGGGTGGACTTTAGAATTCTTGATAACATGATTTAATTTTTCTCGGGATAGTAACTGATCTCTGAGAATAAGGGACCTAGGTTTGGGTGAACTGCAGTTCTGGGTAGGAGAAGTTTTTTTTCTTTTTGCTCTGTGGAGGAGGAGATTAGAGATGATGGAAAAAGAGAGCCAGGATGGAACCAAGAAATGGCAAATGACCAGGGTCTGTCTCAATCCCAGTCATGTCTAACAAGTCCTGAATATGTGAACAAATTTCTTATGGAAACTAGTAAAGAATTTTGGTTGTTTACTCTGAATGTTTCAGGACAATTGGCAATGTATGAGGGAGACTATGTAGCTTAGAAATGCATAAGGAGGAAAGTAGTGAATGTCTCATAGCTCAAACTATGGAATTAGATTCAGGATAAGTTTAAAAAGGTGTTTGCAGGTTAGAGGGAAGGAAGACTCATTTAGCTTACATGTGTAATCTCAAAATGAATAGGCTGTATCTCACTATCCTTGGGCAAAAATATGAGACTGAATAATTTTAGAGGCAGCAGCAATATGAAAGGATTTACTTACTCTCTGTTAAAAAGTAATTGCATGGAAGAATAGTTCAAAATGGCAGAAGATATGTAAAGAGTTAGCAAACTAGAAACATCTAGAAGTATAACAATTAATAGTGACATCTTACATTATTTCCTTTACTGGGTAACACAGATGTGCAGAGATAAGAATGATTTAGAAGGTCAATATTTGAATTGTTATGAAATATTTTAAAATTCAAGCATTTAATTAAATCAATTCTTAGACACATAATGTTTCCTTAGACACACAATGTTTCATTGTATACTTATGATATTTGTGTGTGTGTGTGTGTGTGCGTATGTGTTGAATCCACCTGATTTGTGAACTTAGAATTACTTTTGAATTGCTAAAGAGGACTTTATTATATTCACTCTATTTGAAATGGTGACTGGAACCAGCTTTATTATTTTTGGTGATGAAATATCACTAAATTTCTCATAATATACCAAGAAAATGATTTGGACAAGTGAATATTGCCCATTTTCATATTTATATGATGTTGTTCTTTTGTTTTAATGTGAAAAGTAATCTTAAATTATTTTAATAGAGTATGCTGCTGTAATAAGTCAGTCTCCAAAATTTAATTGTTCACAATAAATTTGCTAGTTTCTTAAGAAGATATATTGTTCCACTGGTTAAAAATACTAAGCGATTCCCCAAGCACTTAAATTCAATTTGGTTTGACTAGTTCATTACAGTTTTTCATTTAAGCATAGACAAGAGTATTCAGAATAATGATTCCAGCCCCCAAACTTTCATTCTAAATTTAGGCAAGGTAATTAGTGTGTTTCTCCACAAGAAACAGGTAATTATAATGGTGAGTGCCCATTTGTTAAATCTACCTGGAAGAGTAGAGTGTTATTTGTGTAATTTAATGACATTAAAATAACTCTAAAACCAAGATTGAACTGCAACTTGTGTACTTTCAAAATTGGGCATTAACTCTCGGTATAAATTTGTCATGTCTGTGTCATACCTTCTTGCAGAAATGACATTTGAGCTAAATGCCACCTGTGTTCACCTTGGAAGAAAATCAAATGGATAAATAATCTGGCATGAAAGTACAATACCATATTAAATTATATTTTCTGTCTAAGGAAGACAGGCATATATATTTTGGGCATCAGTCAGTGAGAACCCCACTTGAGGAGTTTGTGTCCTGCTGTGTCTGCAGTCACAGAATCACTGAGGACCTGATTAGCACCATGTACCATTTGTATCTTTTCTCATTTATCATCTAGCTTAGAGATCCATATCCAGATGAGAGTTAATGGGGGCAAGATGTGAAGGTTGTCAGACTTCCTTAGAGATGTCACCTCCCCCACAGAAATGTAGTGATTTTTTTTTTACTTCATAGGAAGGACTTTTTCCACTAAGTTTTCCCATTAAGTTTTCTGGGTGCATTTAAACAAATAAAACACATTATCTTCTTTTATGTGTCATTGAAAATGAATTGGTTCAATACAATGGTCCTTTTGAGCAAAACGAAAAAAATTGGTCACCTTGTTTGACACCTCAGTCTTTGAGATTTTTCTTGTACAGTAAGCAAACGTGGGTTTTTGAATTTACAATGCTGTAGGCCAGACCCTGGACTTTAGTGAATTCCCAGAACAAAAGCTTCCTAAGAACTAATTTTTTGGAAGATAACTATTTGGCCTATGTTGGTGACCTCTCTCTGCTTTATCACATATCACTGAACCTTTTTCTTTTGAAAATCTCTACCTCAATCTTTCTGGTCTACCTTTTTCAGAGTTACTTATTTATGAACGGATCTGAAATATATTCACCTACTGTCACTGATTTTCAATATCATTTCCTTCTTGAATAGAATGACTACATTACATTTTCACATTCAGCTAATTGGGTTTGATTAAGCAATATGCACTCCACCTATTATTATAAGGGTGTTCTATATTGGCCATCAACTACATCCAAAGTTGAAAGCAAGTAAGAACTAATCCACTGTTTGAAATGTTTCTAGCCCTTTTGTCACCCTAAAATATAATATCCAAATGATTTTTTGCTCCAAAATCTAGAATTAAGAAGTTCTTATAAAAGGGACAAAGTAGGATGCAGGTTGTTCAAGGAGTGATGTAAAATCTAAGTTATTGATTTAGTTAGGGATTTCCTCCAAAGATCATATACAAAATGACCCTTGTTTCTTTCCTTTATATCTAAACTATTTTCAGAAGATGTTTTCTCCAGGGTTCTACTTGTGATAGATATTTGATGAGGCACATAAAAAACTGATGTAGGTAGACTGATAAGACAGATGCCATCAATAAATGCCTTCACAAAAATACTTGCCTGTCACAAGTTAATTTGATGCAGTATTTTCTGTCATGAGGGTGGATTAATTTTGTCCATTTTCTCCCCTTGTCGTAATTCTTGTCATGTGAATAAGAATGTATTATAAAGAAGAACATACTAGACATTATAATTCTGTGATAACTCATTTTTGTGACAAAGAATATAATGAGACCAGACAATAGTGCAAATTCATCATATTCTTACAGTGAACCTAATATTGACTTCCTGACTTCTCTTCATGATTTCCATGGCATGTCACTTATGGTTTTATACCAACCAAGTGATTAAAGAAACCACTACTGATAGACTTGTACTGATTACAAAAACCTTTCAACAGGGAAATAATAGAACCCTTTTATTTTCTCCCCTTTCCAGTTTAAACACATTTAATGTATATCTGTGATTTCATTATGATGAAGAAAGACTCCTTGATTTGACAAAGCTACTCTGAAAATGTTATAAACTTGAAGATTGGACTGCATTTATCATTGAGGAAAGACTGAATTTTCTCAATAAGTCACTATTATAAGTCATAAAAGAAAAACAAAGTTTCATAATACAGAGATATTCTGAATTACTCCTCATATTTTGTTCCACTAACTAAAGCAAAGCAATCACTTCTAACACGGTCTGTAGTTGCAACAGGAAGCCCTGATTGGGGAAATATCTCCCTGGGGTACTGAGTAGTTGCTTTTAATCACTTTCCATTTCTATGATTTCCTCCCAAACTCCATGGGTTTCTCTCATTTCTTCTTTTCATGTTGGAACAAAGAGAGAAGCAATTATCCACAAACAGACTCTCCTCTTGTTCAACTTCAGCCAAACATTTAAACAGAAATATAGGAGATAAAATCTGTAGGGAATATTGGAACTGGAAGAATAGTTCTACAGAAGGAATGCTTTCTGAGTAACACATTTGTTACCATTCTTATATTTATGGTCAATGAAATCATACATCATCACATGCTTTTTCTGAGTTCAGAAAATTCCTCAGAATCCTCAACACATCATTGGAAGTGAGCTGCTCATAACTGGGTTGCCTCAATAGTAGAAGCCTATTTATGAATCCTTCCTGTCATATGGAGAGCATTAAAGAAATGCTCATTGAAGGGATGATTAAAGGTACCAAATTTACAGAGGAAATATTCTACATCTATATAGCTGGTGTCTCATTTTGCCTATGATTAAAAAAATAAGTGCTTCTGTCAGCAAAGTCCTTAGCTATTGAACTCTCCTATTACAGAAGGGAGGATCTTACTTAAAAATACACATGAAGAATTATTTAAAGATGTGTTTATGCACATGAAATCTATACATGAGAATTTGCATAAATGCCAAACCACTCAGAATGTAGTGTAGTGGAAAGAGTCTTAGACTTTGTTTCTACTTCCCCCTTTAATATGTCCTTGGGTCTCAATTTCCTTAGCTGTAAGATTTAAGCCCTGGTTTTTTCTTTTAATTCTAACCTTCTACATTTTTACAAACATGTGCAAAATCCATGATGAAACAAACCAGTGAATTCTCTTGACCCAATTTTATGGATTTATTTTTATCGAAGAGAAACTATGAGGCATTTTGCTTGAATTTTTTGCTTGAATTTTGTCTTTGATGAAGAAGTCAAAATCCAGTGTTTGATTTTTCTTTTCTTAATTACAATTACCTGTAGGAAAAATATGTGATAGTATTCTTTTCTTGTTAGAACCTAGGGGTTCTATTCTGGTGTTGAATTGGAATATTTCCAGCCTCTTGTGAAAAGAAGTACAAAGAATACATTCTCTGGCAGAAGCAGAATTTACCCACACAGAGACCTGCTCTTGAGTCTCATGGAAGATAGGCTGCCTTCTGAGAACAAAAGACCCAATTTGATGTAGATCCTTGCAAATGATGCTCACACAGGAAGCCAGAGTTACACTTTAGAGAAGCAGCTAATTGGCCAGACAGTCTTGGAATGAATTTAGCTGCTGGTTGGCAGGTGGGGTACATTGTAAAGCACCACATCCAGGCTGCACAGTAATTTGTTTTTAATTACTGTGTTTGCTTGGGAAAGGCTGTAAGGTCTACTCATTGCTCATATTGGTATGCTAATTGAGTGTTTGGAGATTTACAAACTGGGTTTTACACAGTGTCCTTTTCGATAGCCTGTGGTGATCTGAATAGCATGTTATTCATTTGATTCTCCTAAAACTTTGTTTTAATATCTCCAATAAAGATAAAAGAGCAAACTTATCTCTTGTTAAGTCTCTCAACTTTAACTACTGAAAACTGTAAGTAAGTGTTACCCTTTAAGGATGTGTTTGATTTTATTTTGTTTCCTGGCTTAGAAAATACAACATTTATGTGTGAAATGTTCATGGGTGTCAACAACTAAATACTGATTTATGTGCACGTTCTTTCAGACCAGGGAGGTGGGGAGGGAAGAGTTGCGGCTATGAGAAAGCATTCAGGCTTCAAGAGAAGCCAAACAAATGGTGAGCCAGGTGCCTCCCCAGCAGGAAGTTTGCCCAGGCCAGCAGGAAGTATGCCCAGGAGCAGAGCCTGGGAGCTTAAGGTGATTCAGATGAGGTTCAGAGGAGCACAGGTGCTGGACAAATCCATGCTTGGAATCTGGGAGCAGTCATGTATCAAGCTGGGTTGGATGAGAATAGACACAGAGATGATCTACAAGAATTAAAAAGAGGTAGTTAGAACTGGGTCAATGAGGGGATATGTCGAAGGCAGTGAGTGAGAAGGTGTGCACACAAAAAGAACAGACGTTGTGTTGCTTATAATTGCATCTCCAGGACCTCAAAGCTTATGGGTAGGGTTGAGGGATTGATACAAATTGTCAACTCTCTAAGAAGGGGTCCTGTTGTGTTTGTTGCATTTGTGTTGGTATACAAATTTTGAATCAAATTTAAAATATAAAAGTCCCATGTAATATTTATGTTGTCTGTGCTTCCTTTTGTTGGGAGTGCATTTTTAGTTTTTTAAATATGTGCAATCTAGTTCAGTTTCTCAAGGTGCATAATAGTTTCTGACGTAAATGGTATTCAAAGGGTGTTAAATTTCATTTAACATTTTTCGGCAATGATTTTTTTCCTGAAATATTTTGGCCCCAAATCTTAAAGATATGAATTGTGTCTCTGTGCCATAGAACTCAACACAAGTCGAACAAAGTGAAGAACTTTTCTGTGCAATTTAGGTACCAATTCGTCTTGACTTAATAATCTAAATATTTCTTCTTTGCTCTTTTTGGGAGGTGGGTATAAGTTATGATTTCTGCATAATCGCCTGAATTTTTGAATGTATTTAATAATTATAAGTATTGTTAGAAATCATGTTATTGAAGCTCTGTTTATCTGATATTATATGGATAGATATGCAGAAATTCTATACTGGGCCAAAAATACCCACTTTAGAAAGAAAGATGCTTATCCACACACATGTGCTTCATAATATTTATTTATTTTTCAAAATTGCACTCCTAAATATATTGCTAAATTACTACTTCTCAAAATAGAGCCACACCCTTTTTCTTGGCAATATGGGGTTAATGGGATTGATGGTGCACAGTGTTCAAAAGAGCAAGTCAGTTTCCTTTTGGCTCAGTTCAGAGCTCTACCACTGAACAGTGTTATGACATGGGTCAAATTATCTCATCTGTAAAATAGAAATATTACTACTACTACTTACTTTATAGTGTTGATATGAGTATCAAATGTGTTGAATGTGTAATGCACTTAGATCAATGCCATACCACGCACAGTAGGCACTCTATAAGTGCTTGCTTCCATTTATGCAATTGTGATCATACTAATCATTATTAGTTAACATTTGTTTTTGAGAGGAGAAAGGTAAAGGGAAGATAGAGAGAAATTTGATTTCTTCTGAAGGTCAACATTTATAATGGCAGATAGGATGGAAATAGAGTTGCTAACTTGGTGGGTATAATTATACATTTTAAGGAATGAGAATGATACAGTCACAGACTACACTAGAAAAGGGTTTTTTTTATATACATATTAATTCCCCATGCATTTTCTAATTGTAAGGATAATTAGGCTGTGTGTTCATGACAAGTATAATTATGAAACAATATTGACTGAAAATTTTATGATGAGATTTATACCAAATGATAATAACCAAGCATATTGTGATCTACTGATGTCTTAAAGCAAATTTATTCCACTAACACAAAAGAAGATACCTAAACAAAAATATACATGAAAAACTGCCAAGGTAAAGCAAAATTTGGAGCCAAGGGATCAAAATTGATTGTTCTAGAATTAATAAAGCCGTTGTCTTTAGATCTTTGCTGAGGGATATTAACCTGAAGTACAATTGTGACATCATTATCAACATAACTATATAATTTCCTCCTAGACTGCCTTCTCTTCTTTGAAATCACTTTTAGTCCTTCCACAATAGTAGGCAAATATGCAATTTGGAATATTTTAATAACAATGGTTTACTCCCTAATTTCATTTGTGAAAACCATTTTATCAACGAATATCGTGATTTCAACCAGAAAAGAGGTGGAATACACAATAAAGTGTCTGCAGGGGGTCTCAGTATTTCATTTGGGGTGTCATATTGAACATTAAAATGCGTTGTTATAAAAAGATTTGTAGAAGAGATGAAATAATGGTGTCCTGCTGAATAACTTAAAGAAAAAAATACTGCTTTAGCTCTGAGTGCTGCATTTTATTTATAGCTTCAACTGATAGCTTGACTTCAATCAGGAGCCTCTAGTTAGTTTGCAGACATGGTTTTATAAACCTCTTGGGTGAAGAAAAATAGTATGTTCTGATTGGTCCACCAATAGGAGGCTAGCTCAAGGAAACAAAGGAGGGAAGATGAAGAAAACTAGTCAGCAATGTGAAAGGTGGACTGAAGTTTCCCAGGGGAAATATACGTGCGTAGAAGATCAGTTTCAAAAACTAAGAATTTGGAGGACAATGGAAGGGCAAGATAATAAGCTGAGCATAAAGAAGAAAAGTAGAAAGGGAGGCACTCTGCTACATTGTGAGCAAACATCTGATTTAAAGGAGAAAAATTCAAGCTGGATATCTTTAAACAATTTCTAGACCAAAAAATGGAACCGTGCCAATACAAAATAGCTATTGACAAAAACGACATGGCTATCTTTTGTAAAACATATTTTTTATAGCCATACTTTTTTTTAGAATACCAAGATTTTAAACAAAAACCTCAGAATTTAGTTCAATATATTTGAGTATACTCACTTAACTTATAATATGCTTACACTGAGAACATGTATAGACCTTATATTTTGTTGCTTATGTGAATAGATTATATTTATTTTTGTGTTATGTTTTACTATATTATGCTTTATTATAAGTTAGATATATTATGTTAAATATACTTATTTTGTTCTATCCATTTTTAAGATTATTTTCTTGAAAAATGAAACTATTTTGCAAACTGTATAATGTTATAAACAAAGGAGCTTAAAAAATTAAAAAAGTGTTTTCTAGAAGAAAGTCTTTTTCAAATGGGCAATGCTCAGTTAAATTGATTTTGAGGATCAAATCCTATCAACTCTTCTTTTCAAATATATCCATTAATTGCTTCTCATGCCCCACCCTACTTCCACCTGTCGTCACTCACTAGATTTGGAAATAGACTTCTGATTAGTTTCTCCATTTCTATCTTATTCCCAATGTCACTTCCAGAGAGGTACTATGAAAATGAAAGTCACATCATGTTACTCCTTTGTTCATATCCTAGATTCCCCATCTGACTCACAGGGTAGGTCCACTCAAGAGCATCAACTGAGAAAGACCACTCCACAGAAAGACCGAAAAAATCTACAGAGCCCAGCTTACATGATAGAGCCTTTGTATATGCATCATATCTAAAGCACTTCTTTCTACTGGAAAATTTACTTCAAAGAGATGAAGTTGACCATTTTGCTTCATAAGTTCTACAAATACCTAATTTCTGACAGGCATTCATTACACTGGTCAACAGTGAGATCGTTACTAATGTGTAGTATCTTGGTGTGCTGAACATGAATATAATCCTGAACATTTTTTATTAACTCTCGTTTTGAAGCTATTTCATAAAATTCATTTTATATGTTTTACCATGTCAATTTATCCAGTAGGACTGCAATAACATCCTAAATCAGCCTAGAATGATGTAATATTGCATCACATTGCATAATACTATCATGCACACATCATCCAGAGTTGATTGCATCATTTTCTGATGCAATCCAATACTACTGCCAGGCGGCTGCTGAAGTAAGCTGACGTCAGCCGTGCACTATAGAAAGCCCTGTCGGAAAGGCTGAGCACTGGAAATATTTCAGACTTTGTATAAGACAGTTGAAGCTACTGTTCCATAGAACTATTATTATTTTATCCATTTAGGCACAATACAGAACAGCAATGCCTCAGAAGTGTGTTAATAGCATGGACAATCTCTGCTGTATTTGTGGGGAAGTGACATTTGCCAACCAGAAAAAAAGTATCACTTCTCAAGTGAAGAAGGCTTATCATCTTGACTTCGGATGCAAAGTTGGTGACTAAGACAAGCCTTGGGCCCCGCATATATGCTGTGCTACATTTACAACATAGCTTTCACAGTGGTGAAATGGCAAAAGACCATCAATGCCATTTGCAGTCCCCATGGTGTGGAGAGAGCCAAGCAATCACATAAAATACTGTTACTTCCGCTTGGTTCCTCTTCTTTCCAGTGGAATAACAAAGCAAAAGAAGTCAAGAATAGTCTACCAAAATATTCCATCTGCATTGAGACCAGTTCCACATGGTGAGGGACTTCCTATTCCAGAATATTCTCTTGATTCATCTGTTGAGGACAAGGGTGAGCCAACCTGTTCTTGTCTTGTTTCATCAGCATGCAGTGATCCAGATTTTCACTGTGGTGCATCATCAACCCCACACAGACTAACACAGGAAGAACTAAATGACCTGGTTCATGATTTATCCAAGAACAAGGCAGAATTGCTAGGATCAAGACTACAACAATGTAATCATCTAGAAGAAGATGTCACAATTACTTTCTATCGAAAGCGCCACCAGCATTTGGAGCCTTTCTTCAGAAAGGAAAGTACTCTGGTATTCTGTTCCTATATTGAGGGCCTCATGAATCCTTTAGAAATCACTCATGACCCACAAGAATGGAGACTATTTCTAGACTCTTTGAAACTGAGTCTTAAAGCTGTGCTTCTGCACAATGGAAACCATCTTCCATCTATTCTATTCCTGAACATCTGTACAAGAGACAAGCGAAGACATCTAAGAAGCAGTCTATGACTTGATTTTTTACAGGCATTAATCATAGGCCTATTACTGTTGGCATGCATTTCGTGATGTAAACATCAATTTATTGCAGATTACAAAAAAAACACCTGGAGCCAAAATTAGAAGTTGACTGTCATATTCATGTTGAGCACATACAAATTGACAGGAAATGATTAATTTTATTTCAGTAACGTGACTTTTTAAAAAATTTGTTCACCAGTGTTATAAACCAACTTTATTAAAACATAACAATTTGGCAGTGTTATGGAGTCATAATTAGGTTTCACTGTGGCTTAATGATTATTGTGTGTGTGTGTGTGTGTGTGTGTGTGTGTGTGTGTGTGTGTGTGTATGTCTGTAGAAGAGCTGGGTTGTAGGCCAGAGGTTGTGGGGAAGGAATTGAAAGGATTCACCAGAGTGGCAGAACAGACAGATTTACTAAAATACACTGCTAAGGGGAGCAATGGACAAGACTGGAAGGTCTGCTGCACCAGATGTAGGTTCGCTGCCTAGCTGGGAATGGAACCCAAACTATAGCATTGATAGGCTGAAATTTAACCCCTAGGCCACCAGGGAGGCCTCAGTTTAATGATTCTTACCTGGGTCTGTTGTTACCTAAGGATTTAGAGTTCCAAACTGACTTTTAAGAAAGATGGAATGAACATTGAATTACCATTGTGGGAATGGAAAGTTTGAAATGGAGTTATTTGACTGTAATATAAATTTGAATTTTTTTTTAAATGTAAGATGTTCCTTTAACTTAAGCAACTACAATACCTTAAAACAGAGGGAAATGTTTTGGCTAAACCAATTATTTTAAGATGCTTTTAAGTAAAAGGGAGAAGTGACATCTATAATTGATGAGAATGCATCAATGTTGTATAAGCATTAAAAAAAAATTGGACCATACTAGTGATTTCCAAACTTAATGAGCATTTTCAAATGCAGATTCATGAGTGTGCCTACAGAAATTTTGATTTAGAGATGGAGTGGGACTTAGAAGTACATAGTTATTTAAAAGTAGTCCCTGGAACTCACTTTGAGAAACTCTACCAGAAGCTGGAAAACAAGATGATAGACTCTAGTTAATGCCGTGAGAAGACACTAAATGGAAATGTGAACTTGGATATTTATAACCTGTCTCTCTTCAGTTGTAGCACCTATGAATGTAGCAATTCACAGTTGTATGTAAATTTTGCAGAATATAAATCTAATTTAATATTCCTAAAATTTTGCAAGGTAGTCATTACTGTCCCCATTTTATATATATATAAAAATCCAAGATTCAGGAGGGTTATCACAGGTGAATTACATATGGCAGAGCAGTGACAAAATCAAGATGAGAAGCCATGATATTTTTAACCCTAAACTATGCCAATCATTGTAATTCAGTGCAAAAGAGAGTTGATTCAGATGATATATGTTTCCTTCTATGATTTAGTCAGTCATTTTAAGTAGGTATAAGGTTATTTTCAGTTCATATTTTCACGACATCAGAGTTCAATTCCAAGAAGTTATTCTGGTTAAATTGATGACACATGAGATATGAAGCTAATCATTTTTTTGGTCTAGACTATTCTGTTTTATTAATTGTTGAGTCATACAGATGACTTACTTGATAATCATTTCCAAGGATTATCACAAGACTTTTGAATAATAAGAGGCAATGGAGAGGGAAGAAACAACAGAAATGAATCAGCTCTCTCACTAAGAAATGGCTAAGCACATTGTAGAATATTTTTCCCTAGAATATGCATTCATATAAACTTATGACTGGGAGAAGCAATGATTGCCTCCTCGCTACCATGATTCTGAATGAAATGTGAAGGAAATGAGTAAGGGAAATGAGAGATCAATTAGCACTTATTTAATTGCATATCTAATCATGGAAAACATGGCTTCTATTTGCCTGTAAGTAGACTTCCCAATGCTGAAGCACAGATACAGGCTTCCTCTCTTCTAGTGGGGACCTCTCAACAGAAGCAGATGTCTTTTCTCAGGGAAAAACTGCTCCTAAGAGGTCAGGGAGTGCAAGGAGATGAATGGTGCATGCTAACTTCCTCCTTCAACTCTGCCAAACAGGTCACTTGCTACTTTTCCTGGGAGATATGGAAAGGTAGAACAAGACGGTTGGATATTTAAGGGAAAAAAATCTTCCTCAAGGAAGCCAGAAGAGTAGGGAAAATATGTACCCTCCCAATGATTATATTCCATCCAAGAATTCAGTGGGGCTTGCAATGGAAATGGGGCTGTAGAGTAGAATTTGGAGGGTATCCCTTTGGTGGAAGAAAGGATAAGGAAGTAGCAGATATTTCTAAGTCCTCAACATTGTTCTCATATAGAAACTTTTTTTTTTTTTTTTTTTTTTTTAGTGCTCTGTGGTGAAAGATTCTGCTTTCTTCAGACAGTATTTCTCTCTATTTAGGGACTCCCTTGAGGGAAACTGCCTCCACTCTTACTTGAGATTCCAACCATTACATCCAGCACACTTCTCCCAGTCCCAGTTGCACACATTATTCCATATAAAAAAATTGTTCAGGTCCTCAGCAGACAGAAATAGAAGGGCTATATTTTTGAGAGGTCACTGAATTGAGGACTTTTCTAGTAGCATTGTTGATATTTTATTTTCAGGAATAGACGCATCTAATTCAGAGATAGAGAGTAAACAGCATTGCACAAAATTGGCATCATATTAAACCTGTGCAGTCAAAGCTCACTGACTGACATTGGCTAGAGAGAAGTGCATGGAAACCTAGAAAATAAAAATTTAGAGTGTCAGGCAACAGAGAAAATCAGGTTATTGTCAACTTGCTGTAGGAACTCTGTTCAAGTAAATATGTCATGTAGTCAGGGGCAACATTAAAAAATATCTATGCTTCTAAGCAAATATATTGCTTGGTTACTCTTCTAAAGTATTTCATTTTTAATCTCAACTCCAAGATCTTTAATCCCTATTTTTGCTCCTGTTCTCTTTTAACATGGAGTTTTTGTCAATCACCACAAGAATAGATTTCTTGTTTAAGAATAATATGCACCAAAGCTGAGAGCAACCAGAATATTTCCATTTCAACAGTCTCATTTTAGACAAGAAAAACTGAGTATAGGTGACATTAATTGATTTGCCTAAGGTCCCCTTCATAAAGCAGTGGCTCAGCCGGGGGTGGAATCCTGCTCTCCCTATCAGCCACTGACAATAACAGAAGGCCACACAATTATTGTACAGCAGCTGACTGTTTTCTGTTTGTTTGCTAAATTTAATGCTAGAAAAGCAATCTAGTTTAAAAATACTGCAGAACTCTTTATAGCAGTTTCTAGGCTTGGTATTTCTGGAGATTCTTGGTACTGTGCTAGCAGGAACTACTGTTATAATAATACTGCTATTGCTATTGATCACTATATACTTGACACTATACTAAGGGCTCTGTAAATCTAATTTCATTTAACCTTCACAATTTTATCACAAGATTCTCATAGAGGTTAAGTTCTTCAGGACATACAATGCCAGATCTCATCAAATTCAGTTATAGCCTTTACCTTAGCATCCCTGTGAAGACAAGGAAAAAAAATCACCATTTCCCTTAAAGCAGAGACCCTGACTAATCATAACTGAGTTTATTAGATATTACCAAGTAGTGTGCTGCCTGTTCAGTGGGTGCCAGTGATATTTGTAATGAGCTGTTTGTGAGAGTGAGGAAGCGAGGAGTAGATTGTAAGTGTAGCTGTCATAGAGGTTGTCTTGAATGTGGCAAGCCCAGACTCAAGTGAACTACTAACTGAGTCTATGACCTTAGGCAAGACACTCAATATTGTGTGGGGCGTGGGTTTTTTTGAGTCTGTGGCTTTTCTTCACATGGATATTGACAACTCCAAGGTATAGGTCTGCAGGAAAGCCTTCAAATAGTCCTCATTTTATTGGATTGCCATATACAGTGCTCACTACATTAAAGAAAGTCTAATGCCAAGAACCTAGTAACTGATGGAGTCGGGATTTGCTCTTGGTGAATTGGTTCCAAAGTGTAGTCTCTTTACAATAAACCCCACAATCAATACCACCTCCACCTCCCTTTAGTTCTGTCCCTTCCCATCCTACTCCTGAACTGCTCTGTCAATACAGTTTGTTTGGAATCTCCTGGATGTGAATTATAATTGGAAAGAAAAAAAATTAGGAATTCCACAACTGCTGGTAAAATTGATTTTCTAACATTTCCCACTTGACTGATCTGTGACTGACATTCCTAGTCATATCAATTATTTGAGTACTTCATTGCAAAAACACTTATCAGCGATTGCTATCTGTAAAATGAATCAAGTGAGTGTTATTGCTATGATGGCTCATGAGTTCCAAACTGCTTTTATAAACGCTGGGTTTGATGTAGCAAAAATGAATGCTACCAGTTCAAATTACTTTTACCAGTAATTTCTGCAGTGACTAAGTTGGATGCATCTAATGGATACAAGCAACGATGGCTAAAGCAAATAAATTGTGGATGGATTATTTTATATTTTCTTTTTGAAATTTGTTTGGTTTTTATTATCTAGTGTTTATTTTGTGTCTGTTGTGTGTTGAACACTGTGTTAGGTGCTGAGGACACTACAAACAGTTATTAAGACATCATTCCACATCAAAGTTTATATCCTAGATAGGGTGGAAAGACACATATACCCATACCCATAGCTTGTATGCATTTTATTCAGCAATATTTTGGTTGAATATGTAGATAAAAACTACCATTTAATCCTCATAACAGCCCCATGAAACATATACCACTAGCCAACCATAAGTTATAGTGTAGACAGACTGAGAGAAGAGAATACAGCAGAGGTATTGAAGAAGAAGGATTTTAAGCACAGTCTTATGACTAGTGGCCTATTCACTTTCCACTACATTTCTTTTCTGTACAATGATATGACCTTCAAGTGAGTGGTAAAGAATTAAGTATAATAGAAGTTCAGAAAAAGAGAAATTCCTGTAGGTCAGAATAATAGTTTATCTTGGGGGGCTTCCCTGGTGGCACAGTGGTTAAGCGCTGCGCTATGGAGCTGTTGGCAGTGATGACGCGAGTTCGACACCTGGCCCGGAGATTCCCACATGGCGCGGCAGACCTCTCCTGCCTCGCTTGCTGCTCCCCTCAGCAGTGAATTTCTGTCCATCTGTCTGTTCTGCTCCCCGCTCTGTCTCTGGTGAACTCTCTCGCCACCCCACGCCTCTGGCCTGTACCCCAGCTTGTATCAATAAATAAATCTTATTAAAAAAATAGTTTATCTTGGGTGATGGGGAAGATGCAACTAAATGATAAAGAGGAGGAAGTGAATGTCAAAGAGGAGGTAGGAGAAGTGCCTAATAGAAATAGAAATAAGAGATATTCATTGCAATGAGACTAAAGTGAAAGAAATAAAGAACTGGAGTCAAACAGAAGTCAAAGATGATGGTAGGCAAATGGGGCCACATTATCAAAACCTGACTTTCCGATGCCTGGGGATTCCCTAGGGGTGAAGCTATGACTAAGCTACCTGCCTTATTTTCCTGTTGTAAAGATCACTTCTAGTCTTCAGGAAACTTTCATTTACTGTTACAATTTGGATGTTCTCCCCTCAAGGAACTCCTGGAGAATTAGTTTTTGTCCCACAGAATTTATTACTTAATAAGACTCTGTACTTTCACCCCCTTAATTGTTTTAAGTGAGTGTATCTTATGACCTCAGCCAGACAATAAACTTTTAGAAAGCAGGGAGTATATCTTATTTATTGGAAGTTATTGAGACTACTTTAAAAAAATGCATATTATATGGTAAAATATATTTGAGAACAAAGAATCAAGAGTAGGGAAAATACAAATAGGAAAGAGGGATTATATAAATATGCACTCTTTAAGAATGAGAATATGATTTCATATAGTCATCAAATTAAAGAGAAAGAAACATATTATTAACCCAGCCAAGCTTTACTTTTCTTAGCAATTACTTTTCAAAGATTAATTTTGATTCATGCCAATGTATATTACTTAAAAAGTTATTAAATTAGTGTGCCTGTTGTCAATTCATTGCCTCTCAGCTCCATGTCCACTCTTCATTGCCAGACATGGGGGAAATAAAACCAGCCAGGACAGGTTTTCTCTTTTTCCAGCAAGCATGGTATTAAATTTAGTTAGCAGAGTACTCCAGAAAGATGCTAGAGAAAGAAAAGACTTCTCTTCTTGGTTTGGCTTACTTTAAGTAGACTGCTGTAGACTATGTCGTGTCTATGAACATTCAAGAGCAGTACCAAGGCAAAAGCCAATGGGTGTCTCTTCTTCACTGAATAATGTCCCTGACACCTCTTTGTGCCAGTTTCTAGTAGAAAGTTCCAAGGAACAGCACCTGCACATAGAGAGCTTCCTTGGCCTGCCCTCAGGTGTCTTCATAATGAGTGATGAAGCACGGCATTGTCCTATGCACAGTTTTCCCCCAACACTGCTCTTCAAGTGTCTTCTAAGAAAGTTATGAGATACCTCCTTGTGGGTACAACATCTGGTACCCCAGAGTATGGGGTGGCATTCTTGGTGAATGCCACTTTTGTGGTTTCTCCCTGCTGACGACTTATTTTTGACATTAACAAAGGATGACTTCCCAGTCACCCACCAATGCAACAGCTCTATGTAAATGTATGCCATGCACTAAGTCACAGCTGCACTGAACAAAGCAAGGTCTGGAGTTCAGTCATATGGGAGGATGCTAAAAATAGTGCTATAAGGCTCAAGAAAAACAATGGTTCCCACTCAAACCACCTTTTGTCTCTCATCCCTGTCCCCTACAATTTTATTGTTAGGAGCTGAATTTCCACAATATCTCTTCTGTCACTGTCAGCCTTGGTTTCTGATATCCAAGACAAGTCATGGGTTTCTCTGAGTCTAGTGCCCCGCTGGACTATTTTAGATTATCCTCCTGGAAGTGAAACACAAAACTCCTCTGACACGATCTTCTCAACTTTTTCACATTAATGTTTTTTTTATTCTTAAAAATCATTTTTTTTTGCATTCTGCTCTGAGTAAGAACTCCTTTTGCCTGTGAGCTGCCGGTGCTTCCTGCTTCCTGCTGCCTCTGTGGGTCATGGGTATGTGTCTTCCTCATCATCATTTCCAATTCAGCAGTTTTTGTCTTAGGAACTTTCAGACTTTACTTGGGCATCACATTTTCTGGACTGCCTATTTCTGTTGATAAACACTCTAACAGTTCAGCAAAGTATCTATTAATAATGTTTTACATACAAACAAATGGATGAATGAATCTTTCAAAATTCATTTCCCTACAGAATTGGCACAGTATTAATCATATAGAAACTACTCGGAGATGTCTCAACATGGTATCTGTTTCTAGTCCTGATTTTGACCCTCACTGGCAATGTGAATGTGGACATATTTTGTGAAGAGCATTAGATTTAGTTTTTCTTCTGCAAAATGAGGAGACTGAAGTTTATATCTATGAAGTAAATTCTCACTTTTGGGTTCATGAAACCCTAACTTCCCTATTAAGTTGTAACCCCTGCTTGAGGACTAACTTGACTTCTTAGTATCAGTTAATCTTAAGTAAGTATAGCCTTAAAATGTCTGCTATCTAAGGGAAATTGTAAAGAAATTATGCTGTTTTGTGGAGTCACCTACTCAGGTATAACTGATGTTCTGTCTCTGTTTTTCATAAACAAACATTGATCATTGGGATCCTTTTCCTGGGCTGTGTATAAACATTCTGTGTATATAACTTTTTTTCTTAAACTTCCATCAAACAACTGACTGTTGAAAACATTATACCAGATGATACTGTGGCTAAATTTTCTTCATGGATGATAGTAACATCAAAATGCAGAATAGAAGAATCAAGAGTCACTGAAAATATTCTTACCTCACCTGTTTGCATATTGAACAATTATTTCTTAAGTGCCCACATCTCAAGCACATTTCTAGATTCTGGGGAAATAGCAATAAGCAAAATACATAGTATGGAGCATGTCATTTGTGACAGACGTGAAAAATCAACTAACCACGTGAACAAGACTGCTGGCAAAAGTGACAAGTGATACAAATTCATGCATGGATATATTAGCCTGAAAGGAATTTTTTTTTAAAGATTTTAGATGCTTTTATTTAGTGTAAGAGTGTTTTTCTTGATTTTTTTATTGTTATTTATGTCTTTTACATTTTGTAATCCCCTTGGGCAGCCCACCACCAATTCACCCGTGATCCATCCATGGTCCCCTGTATTCTCCTCTCTTCCATTTTGTGCCCTTATCCTCCCCCCCCCCC